>JAVTVY010026354.1:0-103377 GCA_036873755.1 Hanleya hanleyi | reverse complement strand
AAATGCTCCGCTTTCGAGTGAATTACCAGTCGATCCTGTGGTATTCAATGTCACTATTTGTCTGAATAACAGGGGAATCTCTAACGAAGCGTCCAGTCAAGCTGCTATCAAATAAATATCAACAATACAGATTTTGTCCCATTCCGATATACTTTCAGAAGAACATATGTAATTATAAACTTGCAGAATTTATTTCAATCACAGTTCCTGGACGTATCTCATAAAGTGATTCAAAATTCTAAAAGTAGGTTCGAATAATTTGGTTATTCTGAACAATATTGAGTCAGCTTATGCTATTTCAGTGGGTGATGATTTTTTCTTTCCATGCCGACTTACAAAATAATATTAATTTATCCATTTTCAATCTAATTCATTATCCGTCTTTTAATGCATATGCCGAGATTAATTTCGCTACCACATAGAGCTACATGTATATATTACGAACATACACCTTCTGAATGGTTCAAACCATTTGAAGGCATCTCGATTCCATTCTCGAAGCAATTCTATTTATTTCGAGGTGGATCGAGATGGTCTTGTGCTTCGAGAGAAAACCGGGAGCAAACCGGGACAACATTCGATAGAGATAAACCGGGACCCTTCGAGACGAGATATTTATCGGTATTACTCGGTTATCGAGAAACCGTCTCGATCGATTGGACGTGACCCCTAACAACTTTGGGGAAAATAACAGTTACAAAAACAATTGCCATTTAAAAAATAAGGCATCCATTTATTTCCTCACCAAATCCACATGAGAATTTGATAAAAGAGCTCCACGGCATTATTTTTAGCTTTCTGTGGAATAAAGGCCTCGAAAAAATGAAACAAAATTGATTGTGAAAGACTATATTGATGGCGGACTAAAAATGTTAGATATTCAATCATTTATAAAATGTCTGAAAATTACCTGGCTGAGAAGAGACCTCTACTCTGAGACCTGGTCTTCTTTTCTGAAACCAGTACTGGGAGGTTCAGAATTATTTTCTCTGAGTGCCTTAAGAGTAGATAATATTAGTAAACTCACACAAAATCCCTTCTGGAAAGATGTTCTTTCAGCATGGAAATCATTTATACTGAAAGAAACGACCACGTGGCCCTCTCCATCCCTATTTCATCACCATCCGCCATCAAGCCAACAGCACCGAGAAGCGAATCGGAGATCGAAGCCTTCCCGTAGACGGTTTTGCCCTCGGCACGCCGAGGTACCGATCGGCATCCCTTTACAACGGTCGGTCGGCACACTGCTCAGGTTGCGGCCAGCTTGCCGCAAACTTGCGGCAATCTTGCCGCAACCTGCAGATTTCGGTAAGGGTAGCAGCAATATTGACAATCGGAATTGGAGGTATTGATAATTCACACGTCACGCCAAAGTCGGTCTGTGAAAAACCGTCGGCTTTAAAACAACAGCGAAGGGGAAGGGGCAGAGGGGTTAATTTCTTTGTAAGAAAAAACTGAAACAACATTGTTAGCAGGCGTGGCTTAATAATATGCTTACCTTCTATCATTTTTTGCTGATTTTCTGGGTCTAGCAAATTAACCAAATAATGAAAGTAATTAACGCCCAATTCAGGGCGCAACGACGTTTTGGACCTACGATCACACACGTTTTACTATGAACGCTGAAAAACTTTGATCGAGCCTTTAATGTTAAAATGCTCCGCTTTCGAGTGAATTACCAGTCGATCTTGTGGTATTCAATGTCACTATTTGTCTGAATAACAGGGGAATCTAACGAAGCGTCCAGTCAAGCTGCTATCAAATAAATATTAACAATAAAGATTTTGTCCCATTCCGATATACTTTCAGAAGCACATATGTAATTATAAACTTGCAGAATTTATTTCAATCACAGTTCCTGGACGTATCTCATAAAGTGATTCAAAATTCTAAAAGTAGGTTCGAAATAATTTGGTTATTCTGAATAATATTGAGTCAGCTTATGCTATTTCAGTGGGTGATAATTTTTTCTTTCCATGCCGACCATGCGACTGCAGATATCTCGATCGATTGGACGTGACCCCTAACAACTTTGGGGAAAATAACAGTTATAAAAACTATAGCCATTTAAAAAATAAGGCATTCATTTATTTCCTCACCAAATCCACATGAGAATTTGATAAAAGAGCTCCACAGCATTATTTTTAGCTTTCTGTGGAACAAAGGCCCCCAAAAAATGAAACAAAATTGATTGTGAAAGACTATAATGATGGCGAACTAAGAATGTTAGATATTGAATCAGTTATAAAATGTCTGAAAATTACCTGGCTGAGAAGAGGCCTCTACTCTGAGACCTGGTCTTCTTTTCTGAAACCAGCTCTGGGAGGTTCAGAATTATTTTCTCTGAGTGCCTTAAGAGTAGATAATATTATTAAACTCACACACAATCCCTTCTGGAAAGATGTTCTTTCAGCATGGAGATCATTTATACTGAAAGAAAAACCTGACGAATTGGACAGCACGGATATCTTCAATCAACCAGTTTGGTATAACCATCATTTTACAAACTCTACCTATTTCATTACCCCCCTGGCATAAAAATGGTTTACGTTTTTTAAAGGATATTATAGACCAAGATGGGGGAATACTACCATTTGACATTGTCAAAACAAGATATAGTATTCGTGGTACTTTTCTTGATTACAAAAGATTGACTCTCAAAATTCTACAAAGCTGGCTGCAGACATTGGGGAATAACATAGAGTTACGTGATTTGCATACTCCCAGTATTTTACCGTGCGTTAGCAAACTGATAAGCACAAACAAAGGTTACAGAAAATATTACGATGTTCTTGTTCAAAACGATGTTCGGTCTTTGTCCCAGGCAAGATGGGAAGATATACATCTTATACATATACATATACATCAGATATACATCGCTCTGGACTGGAAACATATTTATTCTGTACCCCCCCCCCCCCCCCCAACAAAAAGTAATATACAGCTTCAAGACTTCCAGTTCTGAGTGATTCATAGATATCTTACCACAAATGTAATACTTGTTCAAAAAACAAAACAATTTATGTACTTTTTGTGAACTGAAAGAAGAAACCATACTTCACCTTTTTACAGAATGCTGGTGTGTAAAGAATATCTGGGGAGAACTCTGAAAGAGGTCAACATTTTATTTGGCCTACAAAAAACTGTTTATTAGAAAACCACTTTATCATTTTAGCAAAGAAATATATGTCTGAAACCAGATGCCTGGGTACAAAACCGGATTTTCTTGGATTAAGAAATGTTTACGAAGTAATTATCTGTTAAAAAAAAGTATATTGCGGTTTGTAACATGAAAACGGAACCATTTAACACTAAACGGTCTCCAATAGAAGGGCCTCTGGTCAGTAATGTTGGCTTCAATTAGCTTGGCAAGCCCAGGAAATATATCACTTAGAGGATTGTCCACCACATCATTCGACTGTACCAAAAACATATTTGATGACAGTTATACGCGATTCTATTATATCCGGTTCTTGTGTACAGCATGCTACTGAATAAAAACAAAAAAACAAAAAAACAACATCACAGAATCACAACATATGGACAGAAAAATGTACCATAATTTCTGTTTGAGAATATTCTGGTTGAGAATAGAAAAAACATCTTCTATAATCTCAGATGTGACGTTGATGACGAAGATCCTCGCTTCGTGGCTCACCTGATCCATCGATCGCCGGAGAAGTATGACACCAGCCTCAGACTCAACCTCTACGAAGAAGCGACACTCGGGAATTTTTCTCTGATATCACCAACATGAACATGTATGCCCATCCTACAGCTGCTAGCAATGCCATCGTGTGTTCAAACAGTCCACTTACTCCGCCACGAGAAGATCAGTGATAACACCATCAAACGAAAGTACCCCGGTGGTGTGTTTCACAATACACCCACCATTTTTCAGGAGCGGGCGGACGAAGAGATCGATGTTCCCTCTGCACAACGTTATTTCCCGTATAGGGCAGTGTGTGACTTTTAATCCATCCTTGAGCCCATGGAGGCGGCGACCGCTAAAACGCAATGGAGGCGACGTCATATTCCACTGAGTGTGAGTGTCCACACCAACGTCCGAGGCTACGACGCGGCTCTCGTCTATTTGGTCTCTACTGGCGATTCACATGATCTCATCGCCCGGATGATGACCTACAGGGAGACCCTCAGTCAAGCCAGTGTCGCGCTCCTGATGATAACCTTCCAACCGGACCTGGATGCAAGTATTCCGACATTAGCCGACAGTGACACCGAGGACGAAGACGGGGATGCCCAGAAACTCAAGCTGCGTTTACTGGAACATTTAAGTCAATTGCTTGTGATCGGATTTAACTCGGGACGTTACGATCTCAATCTCATCAAGGGCTTCCTGTACACCTAACTCGCCAAAGCCGGTAATGTCAAATTCGTCATAAAGAAGACCAACGACCACGTGGCCCTTTCCACCACTACGCTCCGGTTCTTAGTATGACATCAGCCTCAGACTCAACCTCTACGAAGAAGCGACACTCTTTACATTTCTCTGATATCTCCAACATGAATATGTATGCCCAATCCTACAGCTGCCAGCAATGCCATCGTGTGTTCAAAGAGTCTATCCACTTACTCCGCCACGAGAAGATCAGTGATAACACCATCAAACGAAAGTACCCCGGTGGTGTGTTTCACAATATACTCACCATTTTTCAGGAGCTGGCGGACGAAGAGGTCGATGTTCCCCCTGCACAACGTTATTTCCCGTATCGGGCACTGTGTGACTTTTAATCCATCCTTGAGCCCATGGAGGCGGCAACCGCTAAAACGCAAGGGAGGCGGCGTCATATCCCACTGAGTGTGAGTGTCCAACATTCCGGGGCTACGACACGACTCTCGTCTATTTGGT
Organism: Hanleya hanleyi; assembly: GCA_036873755.1. Classification (NCBI taxonomy): domain Eukaryota; kingdom Metazoa; phylum Mollusca; class Polyplacophora; order Lepidopleurida; family Hanleyidae; genus Hanleya; species Hanleya hanleyi. The sequence goes on along the minus strand of JAVTVY010026354.1, from coordinate 98,507 downwards.
CTCTACTGGCGATTCACATGACTTCATCGCTCGGATGATGACCTACTGGGAGACCCTCAGTCAAGCCAGTGTCGCGCACCTCATGATAACCTTCCAACCGGTCCTGGGTGAACTGGATGCACGTATTCCGACATTTGTATCCACTGTCTTATCGATATCGTTATAACCAAACTGTTTTAGTGTTCAAATCTTTAAATGGGTTAGCTCCTTCGTACATTAAGGATCTCATCAACATTCATTCTCCGAAGAGGAGCTTAAGATCTAGTACGAAGGAACTCCTAACTGTTTCTTTTGCTCGAACAGAATTGTTTAAAAACTCTTTCAGGGTAGCAGCTCCAACATTATATAATAGTTTACCGCTACATGTTAGAAAATGCAAGAGCTTATAAAGTTTTAAAACTGCATGCTATAAATTTTACCTAGAGGAATTCAATGGACCGGACTATTTTAGATAATGTAGTAGTTTTAAAAGTGCATGTTATAATTTTTTTATTTTTTTTTATTATTTTTCCTTTTTTATTATTATTATTATTATTATTATTATTATTATTTTAATTATTTTTATTTATTTATTTTTTCTTTTTTTTTCTTAATAAATAAATTTTATGATGCCCTTAAAAGATTTTTAAAGATCTATTAATTTAATATAGTATTATTCTCAACTGCATGATATCAATGTTTATCCAGAGTGAATTCAAAATATCGGATTATTTTAGATAATGTATTATACTCAACTTTATTTATACCATTGTTTTTTACCCGATTCTAAAGATCCATTAATGTATTTTAGACTGCAAATTTATTAACCATGTATATATATATTTATATTGTTATTCTCATCTGTTTTAGCCCTCGACCCTCATGAAAAGAGGCACATTGTCCTATTGAGGCTATCGAGTTAAAATAAAATTTATTATTATTATTATTAGCCGACAGTGAGACCGATGACGAACACGGAGATGCCCAGAAACTCAAGCTGCGTTTACTGGAATATTTAAGTCAATTGCCTGTGATCGGATTCAACTCGGGACGTTACGATCTCAATCTCATCAAGGTCTTCCTGCACCCCTAACTCGCCAAAACCGGTGATGTCAAATTCGTCATAAAGAAGACCAACGACCACGTGGCCCTCCCCACCACCACGCCCCGGTTCTTAGATGGCATCACCATACGCCATCAAGCCAACAGCACCGAGAAGCGAATCGGAGATCGACGCCTTCCCGTAGACGGCTTTGCCCTCGGCACGCCGAGGTACCGATCGGCATCCCTTTACAACGGTCGGTCATCATTCAACGACCGACCGTCTTTTCCAATTTCATGGGTGCTATCGGGATGGGCACGAGTGTGACCTCACGATCGACGCCCACGGCCACCGCCGTTACAATAATCGACGAGAACTCAGCCCTCAGGCCATACGAGAGTAGGTACAGCAGAACCGAGACTATATCATGGGTTTGGGGTACGATTACCACGAGGTGTGGGAGTGCGAGTTTCACGCTATGAAAGACTCCGGGTTGCGACAGTTCATCACAAGCATCCAAAATCGACCATTGGATCACCATTGCATCCGGACCACATCCCAGCTTCTCGATGCCGCCCGTACGAAACAGTTCTTCTGGTTCGTTGAATGTGATATCCATGTCCCCGAGCACCTGAAGGACACCTTTGCAGAATGCCCACCCATTTTCAAAAACATCTAGGTGAGTCGAGGTGACATCGGGGGTCACATGCGCGCATACGCTGGAGCCCAGAAATACCTGACACAACCGCGGCGTATGCTGATCGGCAGCATGGTTGGCGAGAAAATCCTCCTCGGCACCCCTTTAATACGTTGGTACTTTTGAGTCACGGCTTGGAAATCACCCATGTCTATCAAGTGATGGAAGACATCCCCGAGGCCTGTTTCAAGGATTTTGCTGAAGCCGTCACCATTGACCGTCGTCAAGGAGGTACCGATCGCACCGAAGCCATCATCAAAGAATCCATGAAAATTGTTTTCAATGCATCGTATGGAAAAACCGTGACTAATCAGGACCGCCACGCCAGCGCGCATATCTCTGTTGAGATGCAAGCCCGACGGCGCATGAACTCACCGCTATTCCGTCAGATGGATCCTATTGATGATACCACCTACGAAATCACCTCCGCCGAAAAGACCGTCAAATATAACCTGCCGCTGCAGATCGGATGTATGGTGTACCAATATGCTAAGTTGCGGATGCTGTAATTTTTATGGGCGTGTTCTTCGACCCCGCGGACTGGCAACTTCTGGAAATGGGCACTGATTCCGCGTACATGGCCGTGGCTAATAAAGAATGGGAATCCTTGGTCAAACCCGAACTACGATAACGCTATGAAGCCGAACGAGAGCGCTGGCTGCCGAGAAAAGACCAATACAAATTTGACAAAAAGACACTCGGCCTCTTCAAACTCGAGTGGACGGGTTAGGCCATGGTGGCCCTCTGCTCGAAAACCTACTATTGTTACGGCGGAGGCAACATCAACAAGTTCAGTTGCAAGCGGGTTAGTCGACGCGACCCCAACATTAACAAATCTCTGTACCTCGAGGTGCTCCAGGATAAAGCCAATGCCAGTGGGACCAACAAAGGATTCCGATTCGACGAGAACCAGATGCGCTCCTACATCCAGCATCCAGGACGCCTTTACGTACTTCTACCCCAAGCGTAAGGTCCTGCACGATGATGTGACCACGACATATTTGGAAAATTGAACATCGCAAAGCTCATTGACTGTTATGCATACACATTATCGTCACTTGTATTTTATTCTTGTATTCTTAATGTGACCATGACGCAATGCTCCTTGTTGTAAATATGTTACATACCTCATTGTACAGCAAGTTATTATATTACTTCCTACTGTATTCTTGGGTTGATAAAAAAATCACAAGGTGTTTGAGGTATCATTTATTATTCAGCGAACAATAACATCAACGTGAGAACAACCACGTGAGAACTTAAGCCTAGCCCAGGCTGTTAAATCGGAATGGAGAGGTAGCAGGCCGTACGGGTCAAAGTATTCGCCCTGGTTTTCTGTCAAGTACACGGCCACCCAATGTTGACCGGGACGATCTATCGGGTCTGTGGACGTATGCGACAGGATACACACGGTCTAGCGGGAACACGTCTCGGGCGAACACTCCTTGAAAGATAATCGGCTACACTGAAGCTGGTATTCTCCAAGATCAATCGCTTGGGCAGTTCCCCCAAGAACAAGTTTTCTTTGTTGGCGCCCATATTCCACGCAAGCACAGAGAACACTTTGGTTTGCACCCATCGGATAGGGTACTGGGCTGGTTTTTTCCCCCAAGGCTTTGAGGTGCCCCAATTAGACGGCTGGATTCAGTTTCACTTTTCGGGCATACAGGACTGCGTCTTGGATGGTGATCTTATAGTCAGCTGCGTGCCCGGCTACGTCAGTGGCCATCAAGGCGAAGGTCGGGGGCGCCTGTATCAGTCGGATTTTGATAGGGATCTTGTTCAAGAGGTACCGGTCTTGCATGAAAAGGTTTCGGTGCAGTCGACCGATGAGATCGACCGAGCTGCCGTTCGCTGCGAAACCATTCCGTTTGTTTCATCCGGTTTTGTCTTTCTCCGTGCCCATGTGCTCGGGTGGGTCACGGTAGAATAAAGGGGCTGTCAAATCAGATTTTTAGCCTCTCGTCCATAAGACAACAGCGTTTCGATGTAGGTCCGATAGGGGGTACGTGTTGGTCGAGCCACTGATGAGTTTGTCGCTGAGAAAAACATCCACCTTTTGAAAGATAGAGTGCAGCCAGAAACTCGACGGGCCTACCGTTGCCGATTCTGGAGCCATCCGCATTGACGATCTTGGCCTAGCTCAAGGGATAAGAAAAATAATTACCAATTCTGGACAGGTTCCAAAAAGCAAGAACAACTGCATCAGTTATTCACAACTGCATCACTTATTCATTTGACTGCAAAATATGAGTTTCAACTGAAAAATGCGCTGTTCCCTATTGTGTAGCGCTTTCGTGTCAAACAAGTATGAATGAGAATTGTAAAAACTACAGAGTGAGTGCTACAATAAATCCAGGTAACTTTAATCTCATTGCATATTTATTTGCGGCAGACAGTATCATTGCTAAATTCAAAATGGCGGCCTTCGCTGTCGTCAAAAATGTTAAATTTCTCACGAGATTGAGGGTAATTTCAGATCTCATGTTTATTTAAGTAACCTTTATACTGAAGCTTCATCGATAAATTACGAAACAACCATTGATCTTATTCAAAATGCACACTCGCCAAGTAAATATTCACCGCATTGCTAATCAATTTGGACAACTCGATGCGAAGTAAATTTCAAATTTCTAAAAGGTCCCTTGAAGCTGAATTGGGGTACCATTATCTGAAGCTGAATTGGGTACCATTATAGAGGGACATTGGGTCACAGATCAGGAAAAACTGGGCCCAAGATGATGAGTTTTGATGTGAAACATTGGAGTTTGATAATTGTGCAATCACGAGGCCCCTTCATTGAACGACATCTTCTCCCGGTCATATTCAATTTATCTCTGATTATTAGTGCACGATTTATATTCCAAAACGATTAAAACGGAAGCTTTGGTACATTCAGCCTTGATTGTGACAAGTATATTCATCATTATGCTCAGCATCTGATAATAGTCTGCAAAAGGTAGACCTCAACATGTCAATTTAAGCTGAACTGATTCTTAATGATGTAAACAGACTTAATTCTTCAAGTGTCAATACTAACCTTCTGTCCTCAATTACGGTCTACCATCCACTGACTGCGCATGGCTGTAACCAATCAGACTTATACGTTTCAAAACGTAGCTGATTGGGTGCTCATTATCGAGCTATGAACGTGTAACGAGTTAAACGAATAACTCGATTATTTCTTAAAACGTATGAATGATGAGAATTATGCTTCTAGGGTGAAGATTTTCTTCTTGAAATCAAAGAAAGGCGGTTACGCTGGGGAGGGGGATCAAGTCTGATAATATGAGATGGACAGGCTAAAGACAAGCTAAAACGGTGGTAGAGAGCTAGGTGTTTATTTGATTTCCGCAAAATGCCCCATATTAAACGTGATCCGTACGTCTAGCCTTAGACGTGTAATCCTGGATCTTTTGCACGAACTATAGTAAAAGTACGTCCAAAATAAACCAGGACAAAAAGTTTCCGGTATGATGTGTTATAGAGAGATTTTCATGTTCGTGTTTTTGAAAAAAATACATATATTAAAGAAGCAGATACTTTGCCGCTAGTACTGCTGTTCAAAGGGGATTTCCAACTACTATAATTGGTATAACTCCAGAAGATAAGCCACTCTGTACTAACGCTACTGATCTGCCACGTATGAGTGATTTATATCGTATCACTTTGTTCTCCTGTGATCAGCACAGCTATTTTCAATGCATTACACGTGATCAGTCTGGGAAGGTACGTTAGGTCACCAACCGAAAAAAAAGCTCACCAGCTCGGTGATGATTGTCTTCAACAGCTATGTTCACTCAATCCCACCTGCTATTAATCTTCTGACGTGGTACACTTGTATTGTGAAACTGGACTGAATATTCCCTGGCACCATGCAAACTCCCGTAACACCATACTACCTATTTATTTGTGTCCATTTGTAAATTGAATAAAGACCATGTGGTATCATACGGTTAAGATACAAGAACACTTTTACCTTTACTCATACTGACCAATTCTGAATATTGGTTAATGTTTAAACACACTGAGTCTATAATCATAAAAATGTAATTATATCCATATCGTCTTTGCTGGAGTGAGCATTTTATTTCTATCAGTAATTCTGATATGGCCACAATTTGTTGTCATCGGTTGAAATGGAAACAAAAACAACAAATGCTGACACGACGTTACTCTGCCAATAGTGCAGAGTAGTCGGAAATTAAGTTTAGACAGATTAGACAATATTTCAATGTGGGTATAAGTCTTTAATTACATATACACCCGTCTTTCAGAGGGTTCATTTTTTGTTCAGCTGACACGAGAATATTACCTTCAAGTGCCATCATACAACTCGGATACAAAGTCACCTTTGATAATAATAAACACTACATAAAATGCTGAACTGTATATGATAATGTTTAGAAAGATTGGATGATTTCGTAAGGAAGTTACGACCATTGAAGTACAAGAACCATCTTCTCTGGAAAGGGATATTTTTTCAAGTTGACATTTGGATACGGCCCCGGAATGATGTCATACATTGAGATATAAAACCAAATTCTGATTGTATATAACTCTGGCATATATACTAAATACAATATAACGAATTTCAGACACTTAGGTTTATCAATAAGGAAGATATGTCAATTTATTCACACATACCCCCTTTTCCAATTGGGTGATTTTTTTTTTGTTCAAATAACATTTGAGTTTTATTTCCCTAATTGTATCATAGGATTCGAATGCAACTACGACCTTAGGTATTAAAAAACTGCTCTACGTAGAGTTGAACAATAAACCGTGATTTTAGATAGATGGGATCAGTGTTTAAGAGATATATAGCAATTCAAATACATATACCCCTTTTTTGAAAGGGAGTATTTTTTCCGTTGACATTTGGATATGGTCCCCACCTGACGCCACATGATTGCATTATACAAACAAATCATGATGTTACATAACTCCGCCATTATTGATGAGTAATATGTACTACTGGTCAGACCGATTGGGCTATAAATAAGAGTGACTAGGTTGTTTAAAGTCACCTACCCCCTTTTTCGTTGGAACAAAACGAATATCTGTAGGGTGTCATTTCGGCAGCAATAAAAAAATCTGCACCACTTTGGAACTCTACATCCACCCTGGTTGATACTCGCAATGATCATAGAAAGGAATGGTATAGATAAAAATTATGTTGCCGGTAGGGTGAGCAAATTTATGGAATAAGGCCTTTTTTCAACTTGGCTCCCAGACTATTTATCATTATCCTATTTACAAAAATTGTGAACAGTTGTCTTGTGTCCTGTATTATATCTGCCAAGGATATCTGCCAAAATTATTTTGTTTAAACAAACAAAAAGATCTTCTCTGTTGCTTTTTTGCCAAAATTGTTTTCTTTTAAGAATAAAATAGTTTTCCATCTAATCTTGTTTTTCTTTCCATCAGCAGGAGAAGACACAATATTTCCGAAACATTTTACGTCTCTTCATCACATTTGTTTATTTATCATTTCCCCATCGAAGTCGTTCATTTTATTCCCCCAATGAAGATGATATACTGCCAGTAAAAGTGGATCCCCCTGAATACGGCTTGAATACAGGTAACATGACATGAACAAGCAGACAAATATAGTCCGTTGCGTAATTACTATATTCAAAGATCCATGTGAATTTGACAAGATAATTTTGACTCACCTTCCCCCAGAAACTCATACTGTCCCAGAAATCCCTTCATACTCTTGGTCCAGTCTGACCTGAAGTGTAGCTCCATTCGGGGATGCAGAGAGATCAGCGCCTCTGGTGGGTCACCACCACAAAACTGACCCATCAACAGCTTGTCATTCTGGTTATCTACACTGTACACATCCAGGTGGTCATACACACAACTACAAAACAGACCCAAAAAAACCGATCACACAACTGCAACCCAACATAGAGCGATGACGATGAGTCACTGTGTAGTTTACATTCTGGTTATCTACACTACATCGATCCAGCTGTGGATAACTACATATCGGTTCTCGTCAGATTCCCGAAGCTAAGCCACGTTGGACCTGGCCAATACCTGGATAGGTAACCGGGTGCTGACTGACTGGTCTCAGTTTCCAGAATAATAGGAACTGTGGGCAATGTCGTGTCTTGGCACCGTCGTGATATGACTGAAAAATTTACGTTAAATCCTACTCACTCACTCACCCTGCAAATAACTATACTACATCACAACTACAACACAAACATCAGAGAGATCAGAGTGTCTGACAGGTCACCATAAAACAAACTTGTCATTCTAGTGCATTCACATGATGTCATGGCTATTGGCGCCCCTGACATCATCATCATCATATCTGTTATATGATGACTTCCTGTGTATTCAACTATGGCAGCTGTGTCAATACGGTCATCAGAGGGGTACTGTATGTTCGCTTTCAAGACTACCGGTCTGCTACCTCCTATTTTTGTGAGAGCCTCGTTGGCCGAGCGGTTTAGATCGCCGACATAGAGTGCTGGTGATTAGGTGCCTTACTCTGTGGGTCGCTGGTTCGAATCTCGCACGGGACTCGATCCATTTTCAGCACTAGAATCTGTGCTATACTAAGATAGTGTAATCCCAACATATCTGACAATGTCGAGCCACGAGAGAGAACGTATCCGTCAGGACGACAGCTAGCCGTTATTACACTATGAGTCAGAGTTTGGTCTCAATCGCTCTCCATTACCAATATTGGATCTTCCTTCGTTAATTGGATTATCTCATCTTTTCCTTGACTTATTATCTATCTATTTAAAATCGGTAGCTCAGTTACTCACGTTGGCATTTGAAACACCATTTAAATTGTAATCCCCCAAATAAACTGGAGATATTACAAGTCAGCCACAGCCGTATGTCGGTCCGAATGAGCCGAAATCCCAATAAGCTTCTCGGTGATCCGCGCCTCGACGTTGGATATTATTGGTCGCTCATAATCCTGTCTGGTGAAATTTTGCAAATCCAGACATGGGCATGACGACGATTTCTTTAGTTCTACAGCCAGGAAGATCAAATTACATCTTATCGATGTGTCCAACCGATAGCGAAATTTTTGGCCTCTGGTTGTGTTGACATGGCTAAAAACGGATTTCCTGGCCGACAGAAGCCGAAATGAACCGTTCTATTGTATTTGACTGATATCGGTAACTGGACGACTCTGGTCTCGCTTCCACGATGCATTGCGCATGTATAACAACCCCTGTTTACATATTCGCTTGCCTTCTGCTGTATTTGGTTGAGTTAACAGACGATAACTGTGTATTTTATATAAGGAAAATATCGATAGTACAGTCGCACAAATCGAATTTCGTTTTGGAACAACAATATAACCTTTTCGGATATTTCATATGTTTAATTAAAGTGGCTAGATTACTATACTAATGCAGACATTTGGTAAAGAAAATAAGAGTAATATTTTTACAAAATGTTACTAGCTAATGATATATCTTCATTATATCGAAAAAGGCTTACTAATAGAATGTAATCTGTAGATTATATGCAGAACCTTCTTTCCTGCCGCCTCTTCTCCGCAATATAATTTCCGATCGGTAAGTGTGATGAGTTATTCACTTACATTTGATCAAATGCAGAGGGCAAGAATCGCAACAGGAGATTGTTATTTGTAATTTACTTAACTTCTGTTTTCTCGGATGAATAAATTGAGAGAATATGAGTATGACGAGATTGGAGGACCGAAAGTATCACATGTAATATGAGGTTGTCTTACCCCAAGAACGATATGGTTAAGAGATGTTATATTATATCATCGGCATTTGCATAGGCGAGAACTCCGATTATTTCCACTTGTGGACAGGAAAAAAGCGCATGCTTCCATAACTCAACTTTAACTAAAAGTACAATTTTAACTGCTCTGCAAACTGACCGAGCAAACTGACATCTCAAAATTGAATTACATATATTTAAGATAACAATTCATATTTAAGTATAGATATCCCTGAGATGTTGTGATGACATGTGGGAATGGATATAGTATATGCAAACCTAGCAATAAGGTGTCTCCCTCGCTAAATATTTTACCTGATATAATTAAGCATGACTTGACACGAAGACAGTTTTGATATTGTTTAGCTATCAGCTCTGTGGATTTAGAAACAACTCCGGCTGTTTTTACTGGCGGTCACACCGAAATTGTAAGATAAAAAAAATTTGGTTGTATTCAACGATTGAGAGTGGTGTTTGTGAGTGTGTGTATTATGGGGACGGAGGTGTAGGCGGAACTAGAGTGAGGACGACACGGTGAAATTTCAAAACTATGGGTTATAATGTATCGAATTCTTTTCCTCAAAACATAAATATGAAACATCAACATTAATAACCTTAGATAAAATGGGTCCATGTATTACATAAACCCGGCAATCTCTTGTACATGTAGTACACCTCCATTTTGTAAAACAAAACACATCTGCTGGGCGACAGAGCGGCGATGGAAGAGAAATGATTCCTTGAAGGCAAACTGTTTACATAACAGAAAAGGAAGAATTGATACATTTTATAGTCTCTTTTGTTGAGTTATTATTGACGATTTATTGAGTGATAATATGTATTGTTTGGTCATGTTATTATAATAATGTCTCAAAATCGTTCAGTTACCGGGCCATATTCGCCTATAACACCCAATTGGCGTGGCGTTTAAATTAAAAATCTATTGTTTAGTTCCGTGTATAAATAATTAGAACAATTTAAAGCTGAATGCTTCTGTTAAACTCATACACATCACGGACTATTCCCCCCGCCGCCCCTGTCTTTCGTGTTCTTTTCACATCCCTCAATGAGGATTTTCAACTTGACTCGATGTTATTTGCCTTTCCTAGTTATGTAATATGTGATTATATTGTATGCGGAGTATAAGTTGAATGCACCACTGGCATGGTAACCCAGTGATAATCCAATGAAACGCAGATAATGGTCCTTGTTGGAGTGAAATATAGACAGCATAACTGTATTAATTAAAAAAATCAGCACAAATATATGATATAGATATTATGACAAATAGGACAAATCAGATCAATTTAGAGAGTGACAGAAATTGAAGATAGTATGACATAATATGGAATACAATACAAGCGTCTAGTCCGTCATTCAATATTCAGCCGCCGTCCAATAAAGAATTTCCGCGTCCTTGATCTAAACACCTAATTCATATAATAACATTAGCACCAAATTAAAAGAATAAATCCTAGTATACATAGAACCAGGCTAATTTCCAGTCAGACAGAAGCGATCAACAGTTTTCAATGATGCCAGCAAGGCATCATGATGTTCCAAATATAATATTCATAGTTGTAACAGATCCATTACTGGCGGACTTCTGTCATTTCAATTGTGTCATTGACAGGTTAAGTATACAGTCGTCGTATATTATGAGTCGCTTAGTTTGCGATATTCTCCTGCATTTAAAACATCTTAACATCTGATAAAGTTTGTTCTTGAATAGAGCCATTTTTGACCAATCGAATACGACATATTATAAACATTTGGGCTTATAGGAAACTAGGTTTCGGAACTAGAAATTGCGTATTCCCATCTAATTGAAATCAAGTTTAAGAAAACAAAGCGAGAGGTTGGGCATGGGCGTGTCTAAGGTGTCGGTCCGCTATCAACACATTGCTGTATATAGTCAAGTAAATGTTTCATAATTGCAGCCTTTAAGTAATGTGCCACGCACATATACTATCCAGAGAGGAATCTACAAAAGTCATCTTTACATAAATCAGCGTATTAATCTATCACCTCATATCAAATATTCTGAGTAGGTGCCGGTGTGCTGTGGTACACTATCCTATACATAGAGTGTCCGGGGGACATTCCAATCTGAGGAAGAATGTCCTACAGCCAATGATAACCAGGTACGAGTGTCCTACGGACAACTATCACCTGGGGATTAATGTCCCAGCCTGGGGAAGAGCGTCCGTGTCTCATGTGTTGATATGGAGATTATTTGGGAAGAGCGGGTGTGATGTTGGTTGGAGGTGAGAGGGTGAGGTTAGCTTAACTAGGATTGGCTGGCATGGTTCGATGACGTCACAAGGACATCTAGTCGGGTAGCATTATACCGATTTGCTTTACTTTCAAAATGTTTTGAGCATGGAGAATATTTTGGTCTGGCAAAGCAAAAGAATTTTTGTGCGATTTAGAGCAACACACATGGAGGATGAGAAATCCCTCAGTAATCGTTTATATTCCGTGTGGGGGAGTGAGGCGGGAGAATTGGGCTGCGTGACGTGTAGAGCTCCGAGTATCCGAACAGGCACACACATTGCCCGACGGAATATAGCACCAACATTTTGACATTTTCACGTGCATGGGCACTGTGGATTTCGAATATATATAACCTTTGCCTCGAGACGACATCGCGTGCATGCGCACTCGTTTGAGGTGTGTGTTTTGGCCAAAAATGTCGTGCAGCGTATCCATTGAAAACTCTCACTATGTACAGACATAGGGCTGTTTTCATGACAGTAGTCGCACACAGACTGTTCCACCGTCCAGTGAGAGTACACAATGCGTATTAACCCGCATATTGACCGTTGACCTATCGACGTCACAGTCTCGTGACCGGAAGTGACCTTGGTTTTAGCGCAATTGCGTTCCCGGTACATTTTGTGTGCATGCGCAGGGCGGAAAGTCACTTTCGGTGAGGTGACTGTGACGTCTCAGAAGTCAAAGGTCAATATGCGTATTAATACGCATTCTCTACTACTATCCCCTGTGTTGGTACGGGCCGCTCTCCCTCCGCGACGAGACAAACTACGGTCAAGTATTCGATTATGCTTCTCCTCTACTGTGTACATACACTGGGTGTTTCTGGTACACACTTGATGTGGCACATACACGTCTCGTGTCATATGCGTAGCAGTGATAGACACTATTGTGCACTTTCTAAAATACACAGAATGTGTTTATATTGCACGCATTCTTTTGTGTTTTCGTTACACAGGTTTACCAAAAAAGTTGGACAACTCCAAGAGGTCTCAATATAGCTCATACATTCGTTAAGTATCTTCAGTAATAATGATAGGAACTTCGCTCCAACATCTGAAACGCTACAGGCATGAAATTAGCTTCCTGTTTTGTTCATTTGTAACAAAATTTAGCGTAACATTTTATGGTAGAAATATGAACTGTATATAGTTTTAAATATCTCCCCTTAATGAGAATGTTTAAAGGTTATACCAAATGACTCTATACTACTTTGCATTAAAACATATCCAGTAGTGTTCTAAACAACAAAATTAGTATTTTTTTCTAGAATAATGTCGTCGAAGTGGGTTTTAGGACACGAATAGCACACATGTGGGGGAAAACGTATTGGAGCCGTGATCTCTGGTGCATGACGTCACAACCTGATCACGATTGCGCCCTAAACGTCATAGTCTATGACGTCGGGCGTTGTTACGAAAGATTCTCCCAACTGTGGGAGTTCTAGCGTGATGTCGCTGACATTTTGACGTCACAACAGGCATTTGAGCGAGATCGTAATCAGGTTGTGACGTCACAGGTCAAGCGGTCACAGCTTTCGCCGTTTTGAAAGGGGCATGAAATTGTCGCACTTTACTGCTGCTATTTCCAACCTTGGGCAGTTTTAAAACATACAAAAATGTAAAACAAGTCTATATAATCACCTCTATAACAATTTAGCACAAAAAAGTAGCAGATTTTGAGACCATTTTGTATAACCTTTAATGTGGCGGATGGGCACATATCCGAACGACCTAGCCAAACATGGCTTTAAGCATAACATTTCTGATTTTTAGATTCCGATCAACCAAATATTTCAGTGTCATATCGGTTAATTTTGGTATTATTCGAAGCGTACAAAAGAATTGATTAACAATAAATAAATTTTATTTTCAATGGAAAACCAACGCGTTAAAGAAGAGTGAGATTGCGAGATATGTTTCGCCTGTCATAGAGCGTATACAAGTGAAATAGGTATTATAATATTATACAATTTAGTAGCAACTGGTACAAGTATTGCCACAGAAGATATATAACAACAGTGGTACGGTATCTAGATTTTCACAAGGATCAATTATATCATAATCTCTGTTTTAGAGCATATAACAGTAAACGAATCGCATACAAATTGTCTTCTGACAAGATGACGTCATGGTGACGTCATAAAAATAATCTTTTGAATTGTCCGTTCCTTTTTGTCGCCCGCCGCAACGCGGCCGGGGACTTTAAAATGGTTCTTGCTTCTTTGTGTCCGTGGATGTCCGTGAATGTCCGTGTACGTCCGTGCATGCCTGTTCAAATTTTCTGTGAGCGATAACTTCCTAACGCTGTGTTGGATTCTTCCGGAATTCGGCATACGCATTCCTTGCGACAAGACGCCAGTCAGTATTGCATTTCAGCAACATCTGCCTGAAGGTGGCGCCACTGGGTCTTGCTTCTTTGTGTCCGTGGATGTCCGTGTACGTCCGTGCATGTCTGTTCAAATTTTCCGCAAGCGATAACTCCCCAACGCTTTGTTGGATTCTTCCGAAATTCGGCATACACATTCTTTGCGACAAGACGCCAGTCGGTATTGCATTTCAGCAACATCTGCCTGAAGGTGGCACCACTGGGTCAAAATGGAAATTGGTTCTTTGTGTCCGGGGATGTCAGTTTGAATTTCTTTACAAGCGATAACTTCCAAATGCTTTGTCGGATTTTCTCGAAATTCGGCATACACATTCCTTGCGGCAAGATACCCGCTCAGCCGCTGCTATTGCATTTCAACCTCCTGTCTCAAGGTGTCGCCACTGAGTCTCGCTTCTTCATGTCCATTCCTGTCCGTGGATGTCTTTGCAAGCGATAACTTCCAAATGCTTTGTTGGATTCTCCAGAAATTCAGCATACGCATTCCTTATGACAAGACGCCGGTTTGCTACTGCATTTCAGCAACATCTGCCTGAAGGTGGCGCCACTGAGTTTCTCTTCTTGTCCGTTCCAGTTAAAATGAGCCTTCAATTTTGCTATGAAATAATTCTATTCCATCATATGATTTACCCTAAAGCTTTTGCATGAATCATATTTTTTTATTTCAGAAGTATAATATGAAATAACTGGCGGGGAAATCCCCGCAGTACTGATTTTTGAATTTCGTGTCATCTTAAATGAAGGACAACATTTCCTTCAATTTTGCTATCAAATAATTGCATTCCACATCATATGATTTACCCTAAATCTTCTGAACGAACCATTTGTGTCCACACATGTAACTTACTATATTAATTACAACTGAGTTCCTAAAGTTCGGGTGCACACTGTGCATATGATCAATTTCCTGAATTGAATTGAATTCAACCTTGCTGATCTTCAGACTGACAGATGATGGCATGCAGTTGTCAGTGCGGTTGTTCGTGTACAGGGAGCTTTCTATGGCTTTCATGTCAGCACACCACCACTACCCTCAAGGAGAGCATGTTCCCACCCCCAGGGTGCCGAGATAGCCGGAAAACGGTTCCACTGATGAATTCCAAATTTGGTATGCTTATTTACCTAGTCAAGGACCAGAAGCCTATTCAATTGAGACCTGATTGGGTGGAAACCTTGGCGGCCATCTTTAAAATGAATAATGATCCATATCTCGGAAATCATTCAACTGTTCGATACGAAATTTGATATACATCATCGCTACATCATGCAACTTTCAATGAATTACCAAACAGGCTTTTCTGATTCGCTAGAAACCCTGGAGGCCATCTTTAATTTATGCGAAATTGATAATGATACATATCTCGGTTACCATTCAATTGTTTTATATGAAAGTTGGTATACATCATCGATACATCCAGATACTTTGAATCGGGACCTGATTGACCGAAAACCTTGGTGGCCATCTTTAATTTATGCAAAATCATTAATGATCTCTATCTCTGATTTCGTTGGAGTGCTCAGTGTAAAATCTGGTATACATCATTGATGCATCAAGAGACTTACGATGAATGACAGATCTGGTTTCTCTGATTGGGCGGAAATCTTGGCGGCCATCTTTAATTTATTCAAAATCTTTAATGATGTTTATCTCTGACCATTTAAGTGTTCTATACGAAACTTGGTTTACAGCATCGATGTATGAAGAGACTTGCATTAATAAATAACCACATCAGTTCCTCTGAGTGGCGGGAAGGATGGGCGGCCATCTTTAATTTATGCAAAATCATTAATGATCTCTATCTCTGATACTGTTCAAATGCTCAATGTAAAATTTGGTATACATTATCGATGCATCAAGAGATTTATGTAATGAATACCGGTTTCTCTGATTGGATGGAAACCTTAGGGGCCATTTCTAATTGCAAAATTTTTGATAATCTGTATATTTGTCACTTGACTGCTTGATGTTCCTGACATCTTGGTTCAAATTGAATACATTATGAATGGCTGGCGCCCAGAGCCGAGGGGTTTTCAGATGCGCAGCTTCGTATTGTATTGGTAAGTGGGTCCCTTGTCTATAGATCTTGCTTGGAATTGTTTTGCGTGCCAATCCACCTCTGGGTGGCGCCACCTGAGGGCCAAGTTAAAATTGCATCTCCAGACAATAGCTTTTGAAAACCTTAAGGGTTCTTTCCAAATTTGGTGTGTAGGTACCTTGCCTCAAGATCTGGCTTGAGAATGTTTTTCGTGTTGATTCGTGTACAGGGGGAAAGCTAAGTAAAGTGTTTCCAGACAATAACTTTTGAAAACCTTGACGGATTCATTCCAAATTTGGTGTGTAGGTACTTCATCTCAATTTCTCGTTTGGCATTGTTTTTCATGCTGATCCACATATAGGTGGCGCCACCTGGGGGCAAACTTAAAATTATATTTCCGGACAATAACTTTTTAAAACTTGAATGAATTTTTTCCAAGTTTGCTATATGAATACATGTACCTTACCTGAAGGTTTCGCTTGGGATTGTTTTTCTTGTCGATCTGATCATAGGTGGCGCCACTGGTAGGCCAAGTTAACATTTTCTATTTCCAATGTCAAGGAATCTTGCCTCAAGATCTCGGTTGGGATTATTTTTTATGCCTATCTGTGGGCCAAGGTAAAATTGCATTTCCGGACAGTAACTGCATGTTGGACCTGAACGGATTCTTTTAAATTTGGTATGTTGGTACCTTCCCTCAAGGTATCTTATGGGGCCATGTTAATGAAGTTTTTTCTAAATTTTATGTTTTTGCTTTCTTCACAAATAATGAATGTTTCCTTTACTAAAGATGCAAAAGGGATGCCTTCTCGATCGTATTCAATCGACTGTATCTAGTTTCTTCAATATTTGGCATATATGCATTCCTTGTGACAAGATGTTGATTGGTATTGTGTTTCAGAAAGATCTTCCTGAAGGTGGCGCCACTAGGGTTCTTTCTGTTCTTTTGTGCTGCAAGCGATAACTTTGAAACGCATTGAAATGTCACTCGAAGTTTGGTTTCCGGGCAATAACTTGAGAACTGCTCATCGAATTCTTCCCAAATTAGGCATGCATATACATTGTACCTTGCCATGAGATGTTGCTTGGGATTGCATTATCCACTTCTGCTTAGAAGGTGATGCCAATAACTTGAGAACCGCATGCATTCTTCTCAAATTTAGCATGCATGTACCATGCCAGGAGATGTTGCATGGGATTGCCTTTCACTCACTTACAGGTGGCACCACCTGGTGGCAAAATCCCAAATTTGTCTCCGGGTAATACCATGACATAAGATTACAACACATATAAGGGAAGTGGGAAGAGGTGCCGACATACTGACTGCGTCACAGGACTTCACCGAACAGTCTTCTGGTTAACCTATTCTAAAGCACATACCAAGAATCTAACGGTTCGTGATATGTGTTGTATCTCAGGTACGCTTTTATTGTACCTGTTCATGTGGCAACTTGGATGATATGACCACACGGCCCCTAGCACCGGCATAAGTGGTATTAGATACAAATCTAGAGAGCTATGATGGAAATGCTCTGACAACTCGTATACTGGTAATTGGTGAGCTGTTTCGCTGTGACAACTCGTACATTGGAGTTTGGTGAGCTGTATCGTCGTCAGATGTAAATGACGGCATGTCGCTTGAGATTGCGTTCCGCCCGCTTGTGCCTACAGGTAGCACCATCTCGTGTCAAAATCTAAATTTGATTTCTCTCATCGGATTCTCATCGGTATGCAGATACCATGCCATGATATGTCCCCTAGGATTGTATTTCGCCTGCTTCTGCATACTGGGGCGACACCTGGTGGATAAATCTGAAAATTGTTTCTGGCAATAATTTGACAACTGCTCATCGGATTCTTCTCAAATTTGGTATGTGTATGCCATAAGATGTCACTTGGGATTGTGTTTCGCCCACTTGTGCCTACAAATCTAAATTTGGTTTCCGGGCAATTCCTTGAAGACCCCTCTTCAGATTCTTCCCAAAGTTCGTATGCTGATACATGTACCTAGACTGTGGAACTCTCTGTTAAATCAGGATATTAACAGACAGAGTCAGCATACTGTTCCAGCTGTCTCCCCTTCAGTGATTGGTCATTCGACCCCGCCATTCTAAGCTAATACGAGCATTTTCATTGGATCACTATTTATAGGAGCCAACCCAAACTTCATACACAGCCACGTGATTGTCTCAGTTGACTGATGACATAGCGCGGCTTCGTTTTCGATTTCAAAATCTGCCGTCTAACTGGGAAAATGTTGTTGTTGCTGCATCAGCTGATCATTGGCCCTCCGTAGAAGGGTCCAATACTATAGGCTAATACATGTATCATGCCACTTGGGATTGCGTTTCGCCCACTTGCACCTACAGGTGGCGACACCTGGTGACAGATATAAAATTCGGTTTCCGGGCAATAGCTTGAGGATGCCTTCAGCTTCTCGTCAAATTTGGTTTGCAGATAATGCCTTGAGATGTCACTTGGGGTTGCTTCTCGGTTACATAATTTCCATGTTTCACTCTATAGAAACTCTATATTACAGAAGCAATCAACTTTCAGTCAACCGTTCTGAGTTGATCTTAAAACTTGGGAAGGCAGAAAGACCCTTCCGCATCCAATGCCTATGAAGCAGCAGTTGCCTCCCTCATGTATATCCCCTGAGACCAACAATGCTAAAAAATATTGCTGCCATTTCGGCGGGGGACCTAGCATCCTCTGGCTGCTTGTTGATTATAGAGTGTGGCTTATAAATTAGAGAGATACACTTGTGGTCCAAGGTTAGCCATAATACCATTAGTAATTTTACCCCCGGTATGGTAGGGTTAAACTGCATGCCAATAATAATACATATTAGATTTCATGCCATATGTTGATATTGGACGTGAAGCAAAATATCAACCCATAATAATAGCCTGCTTACAGGACTAAAACACAACCAACTCGCCAAAAATATATAATTATTCACAGTAATATTGATTATTTTTTTTATTATTAGTTATTAATGCTTGAATGTATAAATGCGTATTAAAACAAAGATGTAATGATGAACGTGTTGAACTAAATTACCCATTTGAGAAAAGGAGAAAAAAAGTGTAAGATAAAATGAAACAAAAAAGTGCAGGCTCGACTGGGTTCGAACTTGCACAATGTCGAGCTCAAACTCGTCATTCTGGATGCAGACTATCCCAACATATTTACCCACATCCTCGCTAAAACCAGGGGCATCTCTATCCTAGATATAGCCCCTGGTACGCTTGGGCAATGTATCGCGATCAACGACAACACAGCGGCATCCTGCACATATTGACCAATCAGATCACTTAAGCACCGCGACCAAGGCGACCGTGACAACAGATTCGAAAACACCATAGCTTGTGCGATACCCAGTGGCAGATGAACATGCACCTTTTCAACAACCATGCACATAATAAATATAAAGGAAACATAGTTTAAAACAAAATCTATTCGAAGATAAACTAAACCCATTCATCTACCATCAAACATCCAACAAGCCAGGCAAATGTAGAAAACACCGAAGCTTTAAAGGCGGTCCTTGATGTCAGTGTATCCGACCTCACCTTCCCACTGAAGGACTTGATTTGGGTTGAAACGCACGGATTTCTATAAAATTTCACTGGTCTATCCATTAATATTTTATTGTTATGCGTGCTTGGATTAAATATTGTACATTCGGTATCAGCGAATAGTTTAGCAGCGTAAGTAAAACCCAAACGTATTTTACCATCAGCGCAGTTTTTCTAGGTCACGTAATTGGAGTGTGGGCGGAACGCGGTTTACTATGCAAGTTGGTCAAGGGTTCGCCTTTGGCTCACAAATAGAAACCTTGACGTGGTGAAGATGATTTTCCCACAGCGCTATGGCCTCGACATCTCCGATCACCGATTTCTAAAGGTGCCCAATACATGTGCATAATAGTGGGTCAAATGGCACACTTGTATTGTAGGACACTTACAACCGCCACTGTTGTAACGGCTTAGAATGTCCGCTTGGCTTACAGTGTCCTACACTATAAAATGGAGCGTAACACGGAGTTATTGCCTAGGACACTCCAATCCTTCCTAGGACAACCCTAACCTACGGACACTCCTATACAGGGGACATTCTTAGCCTCCACACCGGTACTCTATGTTAGCGACATCAGCGGTCCCCGTCCGATAACGTTAGATCCGTACAATGGTCGCTTCTGGCAGGAGCCGCAACATTTGGAATATGCTGATCAACAACACAGGATTCCCCCCAATTATGAAAAGCACCAATGGGCGTATGAGCCTGCTGAACAAGACAGCTACTGGTATCAAATGGTGCAAGTTGAACAACAACGGTTTTCCATCAATGAGGCACGAGAAGACCGGTCCAATATCAAACTCAGCCCCTACATGACACGCCAAACCAGTCAATGACTCGGGTTCAGGTTACCACACCCCTACAAGACCAGTCCCAAGCTACACAAGGATTCTTGGTGGTAAGCTATGATTCTCGTTTGGTCGCAAATGTCCGTCCCGCCCGTGATTTCCTAGGTTAATCTACAGGCAGACAGCGACAAATTTCCTCAAACGTAACGCGCTACGCGCGACAAACGTTCGCGTCGCGTGTCCAGTTATGCAAAGCCATAGCGCATGTCTTATTCGAGAACAGCAATTGATTTAGTTTGAATAATATTGAGTATTGTTTGACTAAACTTCATTATGGTTCTTTTATACTGTTTTATGATGATGAAGTAAACCTCCACACTATATGCTCCCCCCCCCCCTCACCCGTCTTCATTTTCCTGACAAATCATCAGTGAAATATTCACGAAATATGATGTGTTCGCTCTTGCTGAAACGCATTGACATCGAAGAGTCTATCTAACCGGAATTTGATATGAGAAGTAAATAGGCTATGATGTATTTATGCAAGCGTCAAATCGGCTTGTATACTTTATGTAACTTAACGTATATCTGTAATGAAAGCTGGGTGTTTCGAAACAAAGGCGATTCAAATAGAGAAAGGAACCACGCACAATGTTCAAATCAGAACCATTATATCTCCCTAGTATAATCCGTGGCGTGTCCTACTCCTCCTCCTCTTCCACTTTACTCACGTCCTACTTCTCCTCCTCCTCCTCCTCCACTTTACTCACTGCACAGCGGGTCGCATAGGTGTGGCGCGGGATAGGCTGGGGCGAGAGACCTGGGGTTTTCGCTACCTGAGATTCCAGTAGAAAGGGTCGACTGCGCATGCGCGATGGGTAGTAGTATAGAAAGGGCACGCGATCTCCCTATCCCTATAGGTGTGGCGCGGGATAGACTAGAACGAGAGACCTGGGGTTTTCGCTACCTGAGATTACATGGGCCAGGCTTGCACCCTACAGTAGAATGGGTCGACTGCGCATGCGCGATGAGTAGTGCGCGATGAGTAGTATAGAAAGGGCGCACGATCTCTCTATCCCTATAAACTAACCCATGGGGGTGAATGAACCCATGGGGGCGAATGAGCCATGGGTTGGGTCGGCTCATGTGGGTTTCACTTCTTAAGGGTCGGTTCATGTGGGTTTCACTTCTTAATTCGTGGCGTATGAGGGTCGGTTCAGATCCCCTGGGGTGGGGACATGCCCCTGAGGGCAGTGGGTTGGTTCAATGAAAGCTCGTTATTATAATTGTTCTAGGGGCGGGAGAGCGAGAGGGGAGCTGAGAAACTACTTTCAATGCCTCCCGAATGGGTTACAATGGTACAAGCTTTTCACAGAGGCTTGGTACCGTTCATATTCATGAAATAGGCTTCCCATTTTTTAATTCGCCACATTCGAGCTTCACTCATTTGATGATAAGACATTCTATTGGTCTCCGGTAAAATGGACTCGCTAGATATGTTCATGTTCTGTCGATATGACTGATTCAAGGCAGCTGCCTTTGAGAAGAAATCGTTCTTCGTCTATTAAAGTTTTGGCGTACCGATATACCATGTTCCTGCACAAGTTCCACAGGCCTACATCCTGTGTTCGCTTGATAGTAAGTTGAACTATTATACAAAGAATAAGGAGTATTTTCAAATTTCTAAACAAAATGGATGTTCTGCTCTGAAAATAAGACTCAGGAGGCAATGTGCAATGGCTTACATAACGCGACGTGCGATGCGAACGTCCGCCGTGAGTCGTATTTGAAGGAAAATTCCAAACGCGACGTGCAACGGACGTTCGCGTCACGTTCTCGTCGCCGTCTGTCAATATATTAACATAGGGAATAGCGAAGCACAAAGACATTTTCGTAGCGTGTCGCCTTTGTGAATCACAACACACAAATTCCGTAACCGTTTAACAAAATATAGTCTATAACTCACGCATTTACTGCGGTGTTTGCGGTTCCTTTTACTATAAATATATACACACAGAGACGATTATACATACCTAATGTTTAGAGCGCACAATAATGTTACATGTACATCCAAACAAAATCAGATACTTTGACAATGTTGTTTTCCATATAAATTATTGTTTTCGAATGAATCAGAGAAAATCAGCGAGATTGGATTTTAGGCAGCAGGTAAAATTATACTCTTAGTATACCTGAGAAAAAAGTAACACGGTAAACATTTAAATGTTTTACCTATATTTTGCCTCATGTATTACTGATTGAAATTAACCACAGAAAGGCCCATTCACGATGCCGATTTCTAGCAATAGCTCAAGTGCTAAAATCGCATGTTAAATATAGGATAAATCCTCAAAATACAAAGTGTAGGAAGGCTGAACATCAAGTGTATATTTTACCAAACACTTGGGTCCTCATTCACAATTACAACACATATAAGGGAAGTGGGAAGAGGTGCCGACATACTGACAGAGCCACATGACTTCACAGTATACGTTAACCTATCCCAAAGTACATACCAAGAATCCAACGATTAGTGATATGTGTTGTATCTCAGGTATCACCGTAAAGACATCACTAGACATGCACATTTATATTTATTTGACCAAACAATTGGCTAAATTAATCATTCAACACGCGGACTTCGAGGTAATTGCCGATCTGTTGGCCTCCCTCCCAAAGATTTGATCTTTAACCCAAGAGTGTATGGGCCTATCAGAATTTTTTGTCGATGTCTTTTGATACAGACCAACAAATTCTGAAATTACAGTACGTTGGCAAACTATATTTTGGATAAATACTGAAATTGTAGACTTCAAATAAGCGGTTTGATTTCTACAGTAAAATTTGTCCATTTGGCCCATCCAAATGCAACGGCTCACTCAAGCGGAATATCGCAGCACTCAGGTACTGATTGGTTAAACTGAGCTCTGACAGATGCCCGCGCTGATCTTTTAGTGTAGATTTGAATTTATCTGTCATATAGTAGATATTTCAGCTGTTGATGACAGTTTTGAGAGAATACTAAACACACTATTCATTTTCATTTGATATGTTGATATGTCTATAAATGTCGGTTTTGTGGGATATATCGGGTGATTTCTGGTGAACGACAGGCTTCGAATATGCCTTGTGATTCGCGAGATTTATACATGTAGAACTTGTATCATTATTTGGTTATCGTGATTAAGACAGAAAACCAAGACCAAGACAATGCAGGAAGATATTTCAGGAGAGGGACTTACGAGTAGTCCTCTCTTCAAACCAGCCAGAGTGAGTGAGTGAGTGAGTAGGATTTAACGTCGTTCTTTTTGCGTGGCACATTACTCAGAGGCTGCAATTATGAAACATATTCTTGACCATATATAGCAATGTGTTGATAGCGGACCGACACCTTAGACACGCCCTTGAATGACGAACTAGACGCATGTATTGTATTCCATATTATGTCATTCTATCTTCAATTCGTGTCACTCTCTAAATTAATCTGATTTGTCCTATTTGTCATAATATCTATATGATATATTTGTGCTGATTTTTTTAACCACATAAGTTATGCTGACTATATTTCACTTCAACAGGGACAGTTATCTGCGTTTCATTGGATTATCACTGGGTTACCATGCCAGTGGTGCATTCAACTTATACTCCGCATACAATATAATCACATATTATATAACTATCGCAAATAACATCGAGTCAAGTTGAAAATCCTCATTGAGGGATGTGAAAAGAACACGAAAGACAGGGGCGGCCGGGGGAATGGTCCGTGATGTGTATTGAGTTTAACAGAAGCATTTTAGCTTTAAATTATTCTAATTATTTATACACGGAATTAAGCAATAGATTTTTAATTTAAACGATACGCCAATTGGGTGTTATAGGCGAATATGGTCCGGTAACTGGACGATTTTGAGACATTATTATAATAACATGACCAAACAATACAGATTATCACTAAATAAATCGTCAATAATAACTCATCAAAAGAGACTATAAAATGTATCAGTTCTTCCTTTTTCTGTTATGTAAACAAATTGCCTCAAGGAATCATTTCTCTTGCATCACCGCTCTTGTCGCCCAGCAGATGTGTTTTATTTTGCAAAATAGATGGGTACTACATGCATGTGCTGACAAACAGGACATTGCCGGGTTTATGTAATACAGGGACCCATTTTATTTACGTTAATAATCTTGATATTTCATATTTATGTCTGAAGAAAAGAATTTGATACATCTTAATGCATAGTTTTGAAATTTCACAGTGTCGTCCTCACTCTTTCACCTGCACCCCCCCCATAATACACACGCTCACAAACACAAGTCCCAGTCGTTGAATTCAACCAAATTTGTTTATCTTACAATTTCGTTGTGACCGCCAGTTGTTGTGTACAGATGTTGGCAAACAGGTGGAGTGGTTTCTAAATCCACAGAGCGGATAGCTAAACAATATAAAAACTGTCTTCTTGTCAAATCACGCTTAATAATTTCAGGTAAACATTTTAGTGAGGGAGACACATCATTGCTAGGTTTGCATATACTATAATCATTCCCACATGTCATCACAACATCTCAGTATATCTATACTTAAATATGAATTCTATCTTAAGTATATGTAATTCAATGTTGAGATGTCAGCTTGCTCGGTCAGTTTGCAGAGCAGTTAAAATTGTGCTTTTAGCTGAAGTTGGGTTATGGAAGCATGCGTTTTTTCCTGTCCTCAAGTGGGAATAATCGGAGTTCTAGCCTATAGAAATTCAGGTGGTATAATATAAGTTAGGGTACGTCTCTTAACCATTTCGTTACTCTCTAAAAAAATTTGAGTGAAATTTCACTCAAGTAAGAGTGGAAATTCACCCCACTCAATACTTGAGTGAGATTTTCACTCAACTTGAGTTACTTTTCACTCAACTTGAGTTAAATGGACTCAACTTGAGTGACATTCACTCAAGCATAAGAGTGGAAATTCATCCCACTCAAGTTGAGTGAACTTGAGCGGTTTTAACTCAAGTTGAGTGAAAAGTAACTCAAGTTTGAGTGAACAGGTAAATTTCACTCAGACTTGAGTGGAACAGTTCATTCAAGTTTTTTAGAGAGTATTGAGCAAGACAACCTTATAGTACATGTGATACTTTCGGTCCTCCAATCTCATATTCTCTCAATTTATTCACCTAAGAAAACAGAAGTTAAGTATATTACAAATAACAATCTCGTGTTGCGATTCTTGCCCTCTGTATTTGATCAAATGTAAGTGAATAACTCATCACACTTACCGATCAGGAATTATATTGCGGAGAAGAGGCGGCAGGGAAGAAGGATCCGCATATAATCTACAGATTGCATTCTATTAGGAAGCCTTTTACGATATAATGAAGATATATTTTTAACTAGTAACATTTTGTAAAAATATTACTCATATTTTCTTTACCAAATCTCTGTATTAGTGTAGTAATCTAGCCACTTAAATTAAACATATGAAATATCCCAAAAGGTTATTTTGTTGTTCCAAAACAAAGTTCGATTTGTGCGACTGTATTATCGGTATCTCCCTTATATAAAATACACCGTTATCTTCTGTTAATAAGAGGAGGCAAACTCAAACAAATACAGCAGAAGGCAAGCGAATATTTAAACAGTGGTGCCAGTTGTGTAGCTTGCATACTGTTATACATGCGCAGTGCATCGTGGAAACGGGACCTGAGTCGTCAAGTTACCGGTATCAGTACAATACTGATTGATTGCGGCTTCTATCGGCTAGGAAATCCGTTTTCAGCCATGTCAACTCAACCAGAGACAAAAATTCCGCTATCGGTTGGACACATCGATAAGATGTAATTTGATCTTTCTGGCTGTAGAACTAAAGAACTGTCCATGTCAGGATTAGCAAAATTTCGCCAGACAGGATTATGAGCGACCAATAACATCCAACGTCAAGGCGCGGATGACCGAGAAGCTTATCGGGATTTCGGCTCATTCGGACCGACATACGGCTATGGGTGACTTGTAATATCTCCAGTCTCCCTTGAGCCAGAGGGTTGGAACTTACCACACTATACCCTTGGGTCAAGCTCTACCAGAAAATGGAACAAAAAATCCTAAATGGGAGCTTTGATGACGTCACAGTGACGTCATCTTCAAAACTGACATTTTTGGTCGATTTTTTGAATTTTTTATTTATGTGTTTTCTTTGTAAAACTACATGTTAAATTAGTAGTTATGAGGGTTAGTAATCATCTGTTTTTGTACTGAAGATTCAAAATGATAGGTGTTATAATGAATTAAAGCTCATGCTTTCCGCTAGAGAAAAACAATATTCAAACATATTTAGAACAATTTTCGACGTCACAATAACGTCATAATTGCCCATACCTGTCCTGGGGGAGGGGACAACATGACTCCCGCTAATCTATTTGACCCATTTACGGAATGGAAAGGAATTATGTACCGATACATTATGACGTCATACTGGGGTATTTTTGTTTCATAGTGCAGAATACTGTTGGCAAAAGATGAAAAGAAAGAAATTCAAAATAACACTCGAAAAGGGTCCTGAGAAATTAGCAGTTTCGTTCGAATTTTCACATTTCTTTGCCTTAATGGTGAGAAGGAACTAGTTTCTTTTTTTCTGAAATAATGTTTTCTGTCACAACAAAATATTGGTGAGAGAAACGGTTAGAAAACTTGAAAATCAGAGTTATAATCAACCATAAAAATATTTCTTCCGAGAAAGTGATATAATCGAAGCAGCCAATGTAGTTGGTTTTCATTTCTGTTGGAGCTTTCAAATCTTGCGTTTTAGGCTTTAGGTCAATCATTCTTTTAGTTTAACCGCACATTTATTGCAACTTGGTTGTCCAATGTTTATATCCAGAAATATGGATCAGTGCGGATCATATACATGGAAATCGCTAAAATTGGCCATCAGTTATCAAACTTCTCTCTCAATGAAGGTAGAACGTTTGTTCATAGCCGTTCAATGAGTGAAGCCACCAATAACCAATTTATGTAAAAGATTTGATAAGTCAGTTAAGTCTTATTGATCATAAATGGCTAGATCTATAACAGTAGATAGCAAAACGAACATTCAACACAAGTAGATTATGTGGGGTCAGGCGAAAGATCATTAATGAACGTGAATAATTTGATGGAAATAGATATAAAAAAATTCAGTTAAAATATTACGATTTAGAAACTAACAGCGCAAAATAGATCGATGGTAAAAATGTCAGCTGAGTCTTCAGAAAAATTATCACAGTTCAAAAACTACTTGGCTGTGTACATTGCCATCTGTTATTCATGCATATACAACTACGCCTACTGCTTCTTCGTTTTGATTACTTATCTCTATTATTTGATTCGCATCACGCATGTATGAAAATCTGATGACTGCCCGGTCACTATGTACATATGAACCATATATTCGCAGATTATTTTAAGTGACACTTTTCGGTAGATACATGTCCGTTTGTGTCATACTTACCCAAATTAAACACTGAAACGGCATGTATGCCCGCCCCAGTTGTATTGTCATTGTGCCTCGTACTACATATACCCCCTCAGAGGGCATGGTTTCGTAAGTCAGAGGACGAAATTGTCGGAATACTACAGGATATATGATTTGAAAATTTTGCTGTATTACAATACGCAAGAAGACCATGTATTGGCAGAATCGAGTAAATGTCACAGGGCAAACCTAGTATATCGGTAACATATGCTAACTGTTAAGTTATAAATGGGGATTTGAGAACCAAGGGCATGATATATGCATGGTTATGGCCACACCACTCTGTCATGAAGTGTAAAACTATATACAAATTCAAATAAAAACAAAAACAAAGATGAGCACGTAGATTGCCCGGATCGGCTGATAGGAATGCATCAAGAAAATAAATCGAAAGATTCTTGGTGCATATAATATTGGCATTGCTTAGGAGATCATCCATCAAGGCTCACACTGTTGTATACTGTAATTACGTATAAACGCTACAACCTGGCTTGTATAAACTATACTAGTTTCAACTCACCACAATGTCACTCCCCAATCAAGAGAGATTCTAATATACGCCTACTGTAGAAGAGGTCCTCAGGATACCATAATTTTAGTTTCAACTGACGAAGCTCAAAATAGGAGCAGTTAATGGCTGTTCTGAACTGCTTCTATTAACTACTTCATGTTCCTTTCCTGGAGCAGACTCAGGAAGTTCATGTTTCGAGTAATAGATAGGGAATCAATTCCATCTTCTCTCACTAGGATAGAGCAACATTGATTGCAAAGAATTCTTCGAAACTCTACCATGTGTTTATGTCATGGTTTAGACCCTATGCCACAGGGATATTTCGTACTGTTGAGTAAGGGTATTATGATTGATGTATGGGGATGCTAGAGAGATCGCATTACATAGAACAGAGGTTCACAAGCTCAACTCCACATGGAAACACAGTTTTTGTATTGTGTCATTGTTTCTCTCTGTGTCATCCCAGGCATAGTATAATCAAACGACAGATAGACAACGTTCATGAACGGCATAGCGAAATGTTTTTATGCATACCAGAGAGGTAGGACATGATATCATTCTTTTAATAAACCTTAGTGACATTTTCCGAAGGTATGGCAAACGATTAAGCTTTGAGTTACGGACATGATTAACTACAATCGTATATTAGTTCTAAATTCCTGGCGTTGTTTGAAATCGTCAGAGTTCTTCATAGGATCAAGCAGGACCCTCAAATAGATTTAAACGGCTAATCTTGCATATCATGTATGTAAAACCTTGGATAAATCCGCATGATTTTAACCCTATCTGGCCTGGGCGATTTGGGGTGTATCGTAGCCTGGCCGCCATGATGACGTCACTGTGACATCATTTTCAAAAGAGCATTTTTGGACAATTTTTTGGTCAGAATTTTCGATTTTTTTATTTTTGTTTTTTCTTCGCAATAACTGCATGATAAATTAGCAAATAATCTGATATGAAATAAAATAGATTTTACCCACTTTTCCATACAGAAAAGCAAAAAAAATTGAAGAAATATGACGATGAGGGTGTCTGACAGGTCACCAAATCACAACCTTGTCATTCTAGTGCATCCACATGATGTCATGGCTATTGGCGCCCCTGACACCATCATCATCATATCTGTTGATATATCTGCTATGGCAGCTGTGTCAATACGGTCATCAGAGGGGTACTGTATGTTCGCTTTCAAGACTACCGGTCTGCTACCTCCTATTTTTGTGGGAGGCCCGTTGGCCGAGCGGTTTAGATCGCCGACATAGAGTGCTGGCGATCAGGTGCCTTAAGCCGGGGACACACTAGGCGATTTTTTATCGCTGGCCGATCTCTACGCCACCGATAAAAATCCGGCCGAAATTGATCGCCAATATTCAGCATGTTGAATATGGCCGATTGGTCGGGCGTACGTGTTCGCTACCAAAGTTCGGCGTCGCACAATCAGACACACTACACGATTCCGCAAGCGAAAATGGATCGGGCGTACAAAATCGCCTAGTGTGTCCCCGGCTTTACTCTGTGGGTCGCTGTTTCGAATCTCGCACGGGACTCGACCAATTTTCAGCACTAGAATCTGTGCTATACTAAGATAGTGTAATCCCAACATATCTGACAAAGTCGAGACGTGAGAGAAACGTATCCGTCAGGGCGACAGCTAGCCGTTATTACTAGGCTTACCGAGTATTCGTGACCTCATGGCCTCATGGAATATGCCCAAATATGAGCCAGGCAGTATGTCATATATTCCGACCGCTTTGGCCGTTTGGAATTCAGAATCATACATATTCGTCCTTGTTTTGACATAAGAGATTCACCCGTGTCATTTCTAACGGATTGTTTTCCAGGGTTATCTCCGCATAAACTCGGCTTTCGTTGGAATAAAATTAACGAGAATCGCACGTCGTCAATTCAGTGGCTATTATGTTTTAACAAATCATTCAAGTCTTGGTCGCACAAAGCACACTTTCGAGCAGGGGTGGTTAATGCAGAGAAAAGAGACCTGCATAAGGAAGGTATCTTGACATTAGCATGCAAATAGCCACTCCGGTTTGCTATCTGGGTTTGTAACAATCACCATGTTACCTTTAAGACCAGATTACCGTAATTTTTTTCCTGCTTTATTTTAGTTATTTAACCCTATCTGGTCTGGGCTTTTTGGGACCTGTCCAGGACTGAGGGGGGGGGGGGGGCGACCGAAATGGCCCTCCCCCTAAACATTTTCTTACCCCTTTAGCCAGAGGGTTGGAACTTACCACACTATACCCTTGGGTCAAGCTCTACCAGAAAATGGGGAAAATTTTGAAACGGCCGCTTTGATGACGTCACAGTGACATCATCTTCAAAACAGGCATTTTTGGTCGATTTTTCGATTTTTTTATTTATGTGTTTTCTTCGTAAAAACTACATGTTAAATTAGTAGTTATGAGGGTTGGTAATCATCTGTTTTTTTTACTGAAGATTCAAAATTCAAAATGATAGATGTTATAATGAATTAAAGCTCATGTTTTCCGCTAGAGAAAAACAATATTCAAATATATTTAGAACAATTTTCGATGTCACAATGACGTCATAATTGCCCGTACCTGTCCCGGGGGAGGGGACAACATGACTCACGCTAATCTATTTGACCTATTTACGGAATGGAAAGGAATTATATACCGATACATTATGACGTAATACTGGGAAAGATGAAAAGAAATAAATTCAAAATAACACTCGAAAAGGGTCCTGAGAAATTAGCAGTTTCGTTCGAATTTTCACATTTCTTTGCCTTAATGGTGAGAAGAAACTAGTTTCTTTTTTCTGGAATAATGTTTTCTGTCATAACAAAATATTGGTGAGAGAAATGGTTAGAAGACTTGAAAATCAGAGTTATAATCAACCATAAAAATATTTCTTCCAAGAAAGTGATATAATCGAAGCAGCCAATGTAGTTGGTTTTCATTTCTGTTGGAGCTTTCAAATCTTGCGTTTTAGACTTTAGGTCAGTCATTCTTTTAGTTTAACCGCACATGTATTGCAACGTGATTGTCGAATGTTTATATTCAGAAATATGGATCAGTGAGGATCATATACAGGGAAATCGCTAAAATTGGCAAAATGCTATCTTGCCATCAAGTTATCAAACTTCTCTCTCAATGAAGGTAGAACGTTTGTTCAAAGCCGTTCAATGAGGGAAGGTATCAATAACCAATTTTTGTAAAAGATTTGATAAGTCGGTTAAGTATTATTGACCAAAAATGGCTAGATCTATAACAGTAGATAGCAAAACGAACATTTAACACAAGTAGATTATGTGGGGTAAGACGAAAGATCATTAATGAACGTGAATAATTTGATGGAAATAGATATAATAAAATCAGTTAAAATATTACGATTTAGAAACTAATAGCGCAAAGTAGATCGATGGTAAAAATGTCAGCTGAGTCTTCAGAAAAATTATCACAGTTCAAAAACTACTTGGCTGTGTACATTGCCAACTGTTATTCATGCATATACAGCTACACATACTGTTTCTTCATTTTGATTACTTATCTCTATTAATAGATTCGCATCTCGCATGTATGAAAAACTGATGACTGCGCGGTCATTATGTACATATGAACCATATATTCGCAGATTATTTTAAGTGACACTTTTCGGTAGATACATGTTCGTTTGTGTCATCTTTACCCAAATTATACACTGAAACGGCATGTATGCCCGCTCCAGTTGTATTGTCATTGTGTCTCGTACTACTTATACCCTCTCAGAGGGTATGGTTTCGTATTAAAGTCAGAGGACGAAATTGTCGGAATACTACAGGATATATGATTTGAAAAGTTTGCTGTATTACAATACGCAAGAAGACCATGTATTGGCAGAATCGAGTAAATGTCACAGGGCAAACCTAATATGTCGGTAACATATACTAACTGTTAAGTTATAAATGGGGATTTGAGAAGCAAGGGCATGATATATGCATGGTTATGGCCACACCACTCTGTCATGAAGTGTAAAACTATATACAAATTCAAATAAAAACAAAAAAAGATGAACACGTAGATTGCCCGGATCGGCTGATAGGAATGCATCAAGAAAATAAATAGAAAGATTCTTAGTGCATATATTATTGGCATTGCTTAGAAGATCATCCATCAAGGCTCACCCTGTTGTATACTGTAATTACGTATAGACGCTACAATCTGGCTTGCATAAACTATACTAGTTTCAGCTCACCACAATGCCATTCCCCAACCAAGGGAGATTCTAATATACGCCTACTGTAGAAGAGTTCCTCTGGATACCATAATTTTAGTTTCAACTGACGAAGCTCAGAATAGCAGCAGTTAATGGCTGTTCTCAACTGCTTCTAGTAACTACTCCATGTTCCTTTCCTGCAACATTGATTGCAAAGAATTCTTCGAAACTACCATGTGTTTATGTCATTGTTTAGACCCTAGGCCACAGGGATATGTTGTGCTTTTGATTAAGGGTATTATGATTGATGTATGGGGATGCTAGAGAGATCGCATTCTAACATAGAACAGAGGTTCACAAGCTCAACTCGACATGGAAACACAGTTTTTGTATTGTGTCATTGTTTCTCTCTGTGTCGTCCCAGGCATAGTATAATCAAACGACAGATAGACAACGTTCATGAACGGCATAGTGAAATGTTTTTATGCATACCAGAGAGGTAGGATATGATATCGTTCTTGTAATAAATCTTAGTGACATTTTCCGAAGGTATGGCAAACGATTAAGGTTTCCGTTACAGACATGATTAACTACAATCGTATATTAGTTCTAAATTTCTGGCGTTGTTTGAAATCTTCAGTGTTCTTCGTAGGATCAAGCAGGACCCTCAAATAGATCAAACCTTGGGTAAATCCGCATGATTTTAACCCTATCTGGCCTGGGCGATTTGGGGTGTACCGCAGCCTGGGGTGGGGGGGGGGGGGAGTGCCCCCCTATATATTTCCGCTACGCAAAGGCTAGAGGGCTGAAACTTACCACACTATATCATTGGGTCAAGCTCTTACAAGAAGATGTTAAGAAATTATGACGTCATTGTGACATCATTTTCAAAAGAGCATTTTTGGACCATTTTTTGGTCAGAATTTTCGAATTTTTTATTTTAGTTTTTTCTTCGAAATAACTGCATGATAAATTGGTAAATAATAATCTGATATGAAATAAAATAGATTTTACTCACTTTTCCATACAGAAAAGCACAAAATTTGAAGAAATATGACGAAAACATCACTTTTCTTGTACCCCACATGGCCGCCATTTTGAATTTACCCATGATCCTCTGCTCGGGGGTCACGCAAATAAGTTCAAAATGACCCCAATATGATAATCTAAACGGTCAAGAAGTTTCAGCTCTCAATTTTTTGTCGTTCCGGAGATAGGAGCAAAACATCAACAGCCCCCCCCCCCTCCCCCCCAGGCTGTAGGGTTAATGTGCTTTTGAGTGGAAATTTCTATTATTCTGCACTTTTCACAACAATGCTATTGATTTGAAAGATTATATCCACCTGGCTCTGAATATTCCCTATGTAATATTATGATAATTACCACCCCTGGTCAGAATGCCCAGCGACTGTGCATTTAATGTCCTTCCCATATATATCATGATATTTTGAGCATGGTTCTGCCTCATTGAGTCTGTACGTAATGGTGATTTATTGTTTGAATGATGGCCGTAGTGTTTTCCCAATATCGATTTTTTCCTCCTGTAGCGTTCGCTAAGACTTCTGATATGTTAAATCTGGAAAATTTCTGCATACAAAACTATCGAGATGCCTTCTATTGGAATTAGTGACGGGTTCCGCTCTATTCTTGTAGTAGAATATTGAACTGAACTAAATACAGGTGAAAATGAATGTATATTGTGGGGCTATTATGAATCATGATGACGTCATGTCTCGAAAAGCATGGTAAATCTTTTATTTAGACAGGCCAATGAGGCAGCTTTCCATCGATATACAATTCGTTACAGTAGTCGCAGCTTAGATGCTGTTTGAAGGCCGAAGTGTATCCCAACC
Source organism: Hanleya hanleyi (assembly GCA_036873755.1). NCBI lineage: Eukaryota > Metazoa > Mollusca > Polyplacophora > Lepidopleurida > Hanleyidae > Hanleya > Hanleya hanleyi. Next base: position 63,946 of record JAVTVY010026354.1, on the reverse strand, counting down.
CCAAATCCAACGTTTGCTCATTTGTTATTGGGGGTACCTATCTTTGTTATGTTATGATCCTGCCACTAAGCCTCTGCACAATGGTTTAAACTGACCCCAGAAAGAGAAGGTATGATGTCAGCAATTTTCGCGTCATCATAATATTCTATTCTATTCCATTCTGAAATTAGGTCAAATAGATTAGCAGGACGGCATACGCCAATGTAACGTGGAAGACATTGTTCCGATTATTTTTATTCTCCAGTCAAAATCATGAGCTTTATTTTGGGATATAACATCTATAGTTAAAATCCATCCAATTATGAACAAATTATGCATGTTCCCCTACCTTCATTATATTTCCGGATAATTAGTATCACCGCTGCTCACGGCGAAATCGCTGAAGCTACACACGGATTTTCGGCCTGCCACCAATGGGCTGACCCGCATACCCTTACTCTTCCTTGCTGTATTGTCAGAAATTGGTCAGCTCGAAGCGCAAACGGGATGAACATTTTGCTGCATCGACTCCTGGCCTATTTTTTGATACAATTTCCTGATTTTGGGATCACATTGATCTTGACCTCAATTTTGGTATATGACACATCGTCTACCCCTAATGTATCTACTGACACAATAAAATGCGATTTCTAACGATTTTTGCTCTTTGGGGCCTTGACGTTTGACCATGGCCTCAATTTTGCTACAGGACACTTCGTCTCCCCCTGATGCATCTACTGACACAATAATGCGTTTTTTAATGATTTTCTTATTTTGGGGTCAGAATGACCTTTGATTTTAGGCCTTGATCTCAATTTTGGTACGCGACAATCTTTTCCCCAAAATGAAAATAACAGTTTTCAATGATTTCCTGATTTTACCACAGTTTAACCTTTTACCTCTGACCTCATCCTCAATTTTGGTACGCGACTGTCATAGATATAGACCGCATACGAACGGTTAAATTATTTTCTCATCTTTTAGGCCAGTGACGAACTACATCTCTCAGATATAGACCGGAAACGAACCGACGGACGGTCGGAAATCGCCATCATAAAATACGTTCGCCTTGGGGCTGGCGTATAAAAAGGGATTATATGCAGTGTGCTGAAAGCTTAGCTTTTTTTAGCAGCTGAAGACTGAAGATGTGAATGTACTCCTCCAGTCCACATAGAAACGTTATTCCATAATCTTGTGTCAAGTTTAGATACTGTCTTGTGAACTGTTGTTATCTTTTCATACGCCCGTTGATAGACGAGGTCATATATTGCTAACACGTATATTGTCCGGCGCTCTGTCTGTCTGTCCGTCTGTCAAGATTTGCCTGTCCTTGTGATATGCCCAGTAGTTCCGTGTGAGTAACAAACGTCAGATCCGACATTCGATATTCAGCTGTCGTACATAAAACAATTCTCCTTCAATAATGGAAAGATCTATTTCGTATGACAGTTACCACCAATTCCAAATGTGTATGAAATAAAAATAATAAAAACACAAGACGGTTTCCTACAAGAGAGAAGCGGTCAACATTTTCTGTCAGACACCATGCTGTTCTATACATACAATCCTAAGCACTGACCATTATTCTTTATCCAGATAAATGCCAAGTCGTTTACCGAGTATAAATCTCAGTCACGCCTTTATTGTGGCTGCTCGTCTGAACATCTTGGATATATAAAACAGATGATATCCGGGCTAAGCGGATTTAGACAGAGGTTGCGAAACGTAGCACCAGAGAATCGATCGTATTTTAACGTCAGTGTACGCTATTTATCATCTTACCAATGGGTCAAAGTGGAACCCTATTCATCTTGATGTCAAGGTCATTTTGATTGAAAATATAATAAATTGCTGAAAATTGTTGTGTTTTTGCTATAAGTACTGTTCAGATTCGATGTGTAATGTGATGGCAAAGAATTCTAATTCTATTGATATTTACCCCTCTGCCAACTTTGGCCGAAGGGTATTGTCTGCTTGGTTCGTTCGTCTACCTGACGATCTTGCTTGCTAACACAATGTCTGTTGAAGGACTATAGCCAGATTGTCTAAATCTGGGTCTTAAAGGTACCGTATATCGGAGTCTCAAGAATTCTCTGTGCGTTATTCTGCGACCTCAACAATTAATTATCAAAAACCAATCCAAAACTCCAATTTGTGGATATACTGGTCGCAGATATTTATTAAATATTCACACAGGGAGTATATAGAGGATATTGCACTGTTGAGTTTGAATAGAATAAATATTTGTTCTCGTGAAAGGTGGAAGGATAACCCACGAGACGCGAAGCGTCGAGTGGGTTATCCTTCCACCTTTCACGAGAAAGAAATATTTATTGGGTGAAAACGTTTTCACCTGGGTGAGAAGGTTTTCACCTGGGTGGGAAGGTTTCCACCCAGGTGAAAAGTCACGTGATTGTGCCCTCGTTTTCGTTCCCTTGCACTGACATTGCGGCAAAATGGAGGGTGCTTCGTTCAAAAGTATAGATGATGTCAAAGAGTCAAACTGAACCTTTGTGTCTGCTAATGCAGTCGATAAATGATATTTTACGTCTTTCATGTTTTATATAAGTTGTATTTTCAAACTCGAGCTCCCTGCGAGCACACGAGCTTGTCTTGACTGAAAAGAGAAAACTAGGTCATGTATAATCTTGTGCACGGCATTCTGCTGCGGTGGGTTCGAGAATGGCCGTTTTTCCACAAAGCCAGTTACCGGCAATTAAATTGCACCGTCATTATATATCAGTAAGTTATTTGTGTATCTGCACTGCAGAATTCTATTGCCCCGTATCATTAAGTGATTCCCAGAGTTCGGTAGCTAAAATCGAATAGTCAGATCGCGCAAGTCAAACCGCCTAAGACGAATCGTCCAACGTCCTGTGTCATATCGTCCAATGTAGATTTTGGTGCTTAATGAGGCTGAGGATTTTTCATTCGTAGTATTCGGGGAGGTTTAGATTCGGAGATACAGAGCTGGGGCTCCGTTTTTGAAAGGGGGATATACCCACAGGGTGTAGTGGGTGGGCGCAGTCAATCATCAGGTATGCTATCTGAATATATCAGCATATGGGATTGGGCGAGGCTTAGTTTGTGAGATACAGGGTAGAGCTCAAACTTTAACAAAACATGAAACTTGTATCCTGGAATGTTGATGACAGACAACCAGCCAACCAACCAAGCAGCCAGCCAGCCAACCAGGCAGATTTGATCAATCCATAGTACGGATATTGCCTCGCAATCCGTCCAATAATTGGTCAAAATAAACACTGAGCCCAATGAATGCACATGAAACTCACTGAATATTATTTATGTTTCAGGCTTGTTAGACATATTAACATCAAACATTCCTGCATTTGACACTGACCGGCCCCAAACAGGTGCCAAATGTGTACAGCACAGGATAAATATTGCTGCGCACTGGAGTGACTTATATAAGCTTACATTAGAAAGCAGAAACCTCAAAGTCAGTTTAACATGGGCCGAAATGGCTGATACAGACGATTCTGGGCAATACAGCAGAATGGATTCAGGAGAAAGAAATGGAGATCCTGTGAATAATGTCGTATAACGGGTCTACCGTAAACACCGACTAATGGGTCTATTTACATTTAGTTAATTTGATACGGTTCAGATATCTTATCCCGGATCGTACCAACGAGCCGAAACAGAAACTCGTACCAACGAACCGAAACAGAAACACAAATTGCTTCTGTACTATTTGTTCGTTTCTTCACTGGGATTTGAGAGCGACATTAGGTTCAAGCGAATAAGAAAGCAATAATTTTACTTTGAGAATCAGTCCGAAGTATTTGCCTAGGATGATCTAAACTCTATCCTATCTCACTAATATTATCCTAAGACGAGGATGGCTTGGGGAAACGCGCGAGTCAAGGGGAGGTAAGCGTCTAGTCGGACATCGTTTAGAAAAGGAGGCTAACAGTTGAGGCTGGTCATATTACATCTGTTATGTTTTTCCAACCTCCACATAACTAGTGTGGGACTCAAAACATTCACAGAGATAACACAGATCAAAATTTATCAACTTATCGTTTACTCTCTCGTTCGTCATTTCTCACGATTAGTCCCGTTGATGATTTTTAACCTAGCCTCATCCTGACCAGTGATAGGCGGACAAACGGCCATTCTCGAATTCACCCGGCAGCAGAATGCCCGCGCACAAGATTATACATGGCCTAGTTTTCTCTTTTCAGACATGACAAGCTCGTGAGTAGTAGTATAAGCGTATTTAAACTCGTTTTTTCCAGGGAGGTAACTCTTGGTTCCTTTTTTCCGCCAGGGAGCGCCACCAGCCCCGTATGACGTCACTTCCGGTCTGGGTGAATGGGGCGTGACCTGTGAACATGATAGGATATGTACTGACCTGTCTGTGGGGTTTTTCCACAATGTCGTTCACCTCCGTGTGTCTTCGGGCACCTCCGTGTGTCTTCGGTCACCTCCGTGTCTTTTCGGAATGACCTGTGGACATGATAGGACATGTACTGACCTGTCTGTGGGGTTTTTCCACAATGTCGTTCACCTTCGTGTCTCTTCGGTGACCTCCGTGTCTATCCGGTGAGGTCCGTGTCTCTTCGGTCAGGTCCGTGTCTTTTCGATTACCCCTACAGGGTCTGTATTATACAATATACAGGCCTGTATGGGGTATGGGGATGGTCATTTTTGAACATGATAGGACATGTACTGACCTGTCTGTGGGGGTTTTCCCGCCAGAATTTCGCTGACGTCTGCTTGGGCTGGGGGTTGTCACGTGCCGAACACCTGGCTCCCCGAATTGCAACATTGTTGCACGTTCGCTACAATGTTGCGGCATCGTGAACACCTGGACTGGTGCATATGTGTCTGCGTGAGTGAGTCCACGTGCCGAACACCTGGCTCCCCGAATTGCAACAATGTTGCACGTTCGCTACAATGTTGCGGCGACCGTGAACACCTGGTCTGCCGTCTGCGTGAGTGAGCTCACGTACCGAACACCTGGCTCCCCGAGATCAAGGCATGTCCAGACTTGTTCTGGGTTGTACAGTTCTGCCATGCAGAGGACGGGTACTAGGAATGCATATTAAATCTATAGACAAAGTGTATGGAAATAGACGTTTTGGGGTCTAGGTGGGCCACTAGTGGGTCGATGGAGTCGTATGAGGTATCAATGTGAAGCATTCGTGAAGGCGCATCCGACGGGCTGCGTGTGGGGTTGAAATATCGTCATTCTGCGCATGCGCGGTAGACAAAGGGTATGAAAATAGCCGTTTTGGGGTCTAGGTGGGCCACTAATGGTCCGATGGAGTCGAGTAAGGTATCAAAGTGAAGCATTCGTGAAGGGGCATCCAGTGATGGATGGGTGCATGTAAAATTAGGGGGATGACGTCACTTCCGGTTTGGGTGAATGGGGCGTGACCATGATAGGACATGTACTGACCTGTCTGTGGGGGGTTTTCCCGCCAGAATTTCGCTGACGTCTGCGCCTGCATCCGGGTATGCATGACGGTCTGTGTGAATGGGGTGTGACCTGGAAACATGATAGGAATGCATGTACTGACCTGTCTGTGGGGGTTTTCCCGGCCCGGCCCGCCCCGGCCGCAGCGCGCGCGCGGGTTCTCCGGCCGCACGCGCGCGCGCGGGTTACCCGGAAGTACGCGTCATCACCGGAATAGCGCGGGTGAATGTCGGTTCAAAAGGTCAAAGGTCACATCCAAGTCAGAAGATCAACGGTCTCCCTTTCGGCAAGGTTCGGCAACAATGTTTCGGCATCGATATACAGAGCTTGAACCCAAATAGGGGATTGTAAATTAACCTGGGAAGGATGGGCAGTTCCATTTGGACCAATCAGCGGTCGAGAAAATGAGCCAATGAATGATCGATTAAAGTACCAATGGACGGGTACTAGAATTTTGCTCACGTCTGCGCCTACATCCGGGTACTAGGATGCTTTCGCCTACATCCGCGCCTACATCCGGGTACTTCTATGTAGGTGTATAAAAGTGGGTATTTTTAGGGCATTGCTGCATTCATTGGCCTGCTTGACCTGACCAGTCTGAGCCTGCCTGACCAACCTAAGCCTATCTCTCGAGAGGAGCTACTTGCCTGAGCCTCACCAGCCTGAGCCTGCCTCACCGGAGCTATACCATGAAACGTGGAGAAGATTTTTCAGGGGATCCAGGAGCGCCTCCGTCGCTGTAATCTTTGTTGTTGTTGCTCTCTTTTTGCACTAACCCATCAGAATAGTACGTATCACGGACTACACCCGTAGAGCTACGTATAGGCGCGCATGTGTGACATGGTCTATAAAACACGTCCCTCTGGATCCCACACCTTCATTTCTACGGTTGCAGAGCCATGACGGAAATCCAGCCCTATGCGACTCGCATTTTACAGCATGCCACCGTGGTTAATTCACTCACGGATTACCGAGCAGTGGTTCGGTCCATGTTTGCAGATGGCGACGACAACGAGGGGCGACGCCAGATCCTGAAAGAGTTCACAGAAGCGGTCCTCGACAGAGTGCACACGATGGAGAGGTGTGCTATCACCCACCACTACTGGACTATAACAGCCATCCTTGATGCCCGGATTATGGATCACGAGCGCTCACGCCGGAACCAGCGACGGCTCGTTGGCCTAGTAATGGTCTTTGCCCTATTGACCCTGGCGCTGTGGAAATGACAGCGACAGAAAAAGAACGGCTCTTCAGGGCCTCCACAGATGCGCGTATGTGCAACCGATATATACGACGGTCAGTCAGAGTGTGTGTCATTCACCGTTCGTCATTGGGTCAAGCGTGTCACCAGTCCTACGAGCCATCCTTCCCCTTACACCCCGGATGGGGTTACACGTCTATGAAGATAAAGTCACCCTCGTGGAAGACCGTGGAGATGTTTGCTGGTCGCCCGCTGAGACCGTATCTAATACGGTTACGCTACACCGTAACGGCTGGACCAAATTTAAACGGGTGTTGAGCGGTGAGCTCGACGGAAACCTCATCCACATAGACAATGCCATCTACGTACACCGTGGACCCTTCTTCCCACGCCTGGGCCGTTACCGAGACCCTACGCGAGGCTTCACCCTAGACACCGATTTGTGGACAGCCTTCGAGAAAGTGGTGCCTATTGTGGACCAGCTGTTTACACCGGACGAGCGGTCAGCTGTTCAGTTGGAGTGGGCCCGTGTCAGTCAGTCCAGTGACATGACCACCCGATCCTTTGATCTCACGGGGTTGTCCCTATAAATACGAGAGACAGTCAAATCTTGTACCATTCACGTACTGACCATGACGGAGCATATAATACGGGCGTATCTCAGCTTGACCCCCGAGGTCTTCCTGCACGTTTATGCGGATAAGGTCGATATCATGGAGGAGGTGGGAGACATCTGTGATGCGGACCCTACACAACCGTGCCCGGCTCACATTCGTCTGTCCCGAGAGGGCTGGACCAAATTCAAACGGGTGTTGTCTGGTGAACTGGACGGCGACCTCATCCACTTGTGCCACGATGTGTACATCCGACGCGTCCCCTTCTTTGCTCAATTGGCTCGGCTAGACAGGTCCATTTTACCCTTCACCCTGATCTATGGTCTGCATTGGAAGATGCCGTGGTAGATGTGGATCAAGTGCTTACGGAGGAAGATCGGTCATCAGACGAGTTGGACTGGTCATTTACCATGGACAATGTGCTGGCAGAAGCCAACGAAGAAAATCAGAAAGAAACTCCGGCCCACGATATACCCGTTATAAATAAACGATAGAGCTAGGGTCCATCATCATTTGTCACCATGAAGAGCTGGGAGAAGGTGTTGGATAAGTTATACTACAGTCCCGACAGTCCGGCGGCCTATAGTGCATTGACGGCTCTCTATCGAGCGGCCAAACCCCAGGGGATACAACGTGCTCAAGTCCGAGATTGGTTAAGAAAACAAGACACCTATACCTTACATCGAGCTGCCCGTCGCATTTTCTACGGAACCGGGTCATCGTGGGAGGACTAGATGCCCAATGGCAAGCGGATTTGGCCGATATGAGCGCCTTTGCCAAACACAACGATGGGAATCGGTATATCCTGACGTGCATCGATATCCTGTCGAAGTATGCGTGGGTGGTACCCATCCGGACGAAAACGGGGGCGAATCTCATAGCGGCGTTCAAGGACATCTTCAAGACCGGGCGCAAACCCATGTATTTGCAAACCGACGAAGGCACGGAATTCCTCAACAGACCGTTCCAACAGTTTCTGAAAGCCCAGAAGGTGTTTTTCTTCCATACGTACAACGAGACCAAGGCTTCCGTGGTGGAAAGGTTCAACAGGACATTCAAAGGCCGCATGTATAAATATTTCACCTAAAGAATACAAGGCGGTACATCGATGTTCTCCCGAAACTTGTGAGTGGTTACAATCGAGCCTATCACCGGAGTATAGAGGGAGCCCCCATTACCGTGACCCAAAGCAATGAAGCCCAAGTCCGGCGTGTCTTGTACCCCAGGCAATCGCAGCGAACGACGAAGGAGGTGTACAAGGTCGGGGACCCTGTACGGATCAGTAAAGTCAAAGGTCAATTTGAGAAAAGTTACTTGCCCAACTGGAGCGATGAGCACTTCCTGATTAAACGGCGCCTACCCCGACAGCAGCGAGTCTATGAACTGGAAGGGACGTTTTACGAGACGGAATTACAGCCTGTCGTAAAAACACAGCAAGACTACTACACGGTGGAGCAGATTTTGAAAACGGAACGTCGGCGTGGTAAACTGTTTCATTTCGTCAAATGGCAAAGCTGGCCCAGTTCCTTCAATTCCTGGGTGGCGGCCAACCAGGTGAAACGACTATAAAGCCAGACACCACTACCGTCATCCTTCATTCCACGTTCGACCACGGTGCTATGGACAAGCAGCAGCTGCCTCTGCACACAGCGTCTCCCAAAACGCGCAAAGCGCAAGTGGGCTTTGTGGTGATATTGCTAACCCTGCTGAGTGTGTTGTACGGAGGTGTGTTTTACGACGTAGCCTATGTCAGCACGCTACTTAACCAACTTAGAACTCCAGCTGTGAGTGGCAGTGAAACCAGTCTACAGATAGCACCATTCAACCCCGTATCGCGCCCAGTCACCACCACCACCAAACCCCGTGTACAAGCCACATCGAGCTCCACACCGAGTATACAGTCAACACCTACACCAAGTACACCCACTACGTCTGAAAACCCACCGGATTTCATCCGTCACAGTGAACAGACAACGACGACCGACGTTATGCCCACCACCATCATCACTCACAGTGAACAGACAACGACGACCGACGTTGTACCCACCACCACCACTCCAGTTCACTCGTACCAAATTTACAAGAGCGGGTTACCACGACAGCGCACACAGCTCGAACCATGGACCCACGGTGGCAGCATCCCTTCACTTGCGTCATCGCAGGACCGACGGGCTCCGGCAGAACGCACTTCGTCAGGAAGCTCCTTCAACACGCCGACAGCATGATCACCCCACCCATTGCCCGAGTCGTGTGGTGTTACGGAGAATGGCATGCAGCAATGCCCCACATCACGTTCGTGGACGGCCTACCCAACCTGGCCGATTTGGAACCGGACACCTTGGTGGTTCTGGATGATCTCATGGCGGAGACGGATGCGCGGGTCACCCAACTCTTTACCAAAGGCAGCCACCATCGACGGCTCAGCATCATCTACATTGTGCAGAATCTGTTCAGTAAAAAACAAAGAACATCGCAACATCAGCTTAAATGCCCACTACCTGGTGGTCTTCAAAAACCCGAGAGATACCACTCAACTGCTGCACCTGGCGAGACAGATGTATCCCGGCCGCACACCGTTTGCGTTGGAAGCCTTCAAAGATGCGACAACCCCTCAGCACGGGTATATGCTCTTCGACCTCAAGCAAGCCACCCCCGACCACCTTCGACTACGGACCGGCATCTTTCCCGGAGAGACCCACCACGTGTACATGCAAAAATAATGTAAACCCACCCACAGTGGCTCCCCCAGCTGGAGTGTGTGTTTGATGATGGGGATAATAAAAAGAATTAATACCACAGCACGGTTGACTTTGTCTCTGTTCTCTGAGGTAGATACAAAGAGCAGAGTTGCGAGTTCTAGCATTAGTTGTACATGATGTCTGCGCGAGTACGGAAGCACGCTCCGACGCTCCGTGTATTGAAGACGGCCCCACCCGAGTTGGTCCGAACCATTTTGTACGCGGTGCGGACCCTGACCTTGTACGCTGTCTGTGCGAGATCGGGTACAACCTGTTAAAAGGCAACGTTCCACTGACTCCGGCTCAGAAGACCAAGTTGGCCAAGCATAAGACAGGTCTCCGAACCCTAGTCCAGAAGCGAGTCTCTCAAACACAAAAGAAACAGGTGTTACAGAAAGGCGGCTTTCTCGGGGCCATCTTAGCACCGTTGGCCGCCTCCGTGTTGGGTCCAGTATTGGGTGGACTCTTCGGGCGACAATGAACCACACGAAAAAAATGGTCCGCGTCGAACCATGGTTCCTTCAAAACCTCCAATCGCCCTATCCTGTTCCACCTACGGTGAAGACCATAAACACCCTCGATGAAGAGATGCAACAGATCTTACAGAGACCGGGGTTAAGCGACAGTGAGAAAGTACAACGGTACAATGAGACGCTTCAACGGTACATGACGTTCATGGACCAATACAAAACCCTCTCTACCCCACCTCCACCACCACCACCACCACGCGACACACCGCCGACCTCAGCACCGCTCCAACAGCCGCCATTACCAGGGGTACCACCCACAGCCCCACAGTGGGTGGAAGACGAAGTGCTGAAGAGTGTACCTGCATCGTTCAAGAAGCAAGCTGGCCTGGTATTACAACGGATGAAACAGAATCCTAACAGGACTTGGAATGATAAAGGCGAACTCCTGGTACAGAATCAGGTGGTCCCCGGCACCCACATGACGGATTTAGTGAATGACCTGATGCGTCAACGCAGGTCGCATACGGATCCTCGAGGATGGGAGGTCTTCGCTCAAGGCTTGAAAGACATGCATGTACCACAGGAATTGGTGGGGAACCCCCACCGCTGGGCCTTCATGCAGCGGACCCAGCAATCGCCGAGTGGCCCACTACCTTCTTGGGAAGACGAATGGGAACCGGACTCACCCCCCAAAACACCACCACAGCGGGCACCTTCTTTTCAGGCCGTTAAATGAAAGTACTCAATATAATAATAATATATAGTAATGGATGTGCAATATCGATTCGTTGCTTCAGAATAGTGTACATCTATTTCGATTTTCGGGAGTTTCCGAATTGTCACCGTAAGAGTTATTTGCCCCTGCTCGCTAGTGGGCACTCGAGTCAGGGAAGACAAAATATGTAGGCCTACTCAATAACATGAAAAGAGATAGGGTGCAATAAGCCTTTTCGCGGTTACAAGAATCGGGAGTGATCTAGAGTTCGCTGTGTGAAATGAGTTACCTGTATTTCTTTATTCAGCATTACAAAGGCATGAAAACAAATACAGTTTGCCATACACTGTTTACCTCTGGACATCGCAGAGAATATTTGAGCTTCTTGATGAAAGCTACCATGAACAATCTTTGTGCTGCTAATTATATGGGCAGGAGGCCCAGGATTTGTTTCCACGTCATTTGCCATTGTTATGAGAGCCGGCAAATAATACCTACATACAAACAATTGCATAATCCATAAACTGGCAAAATAAGAACAGTTAGACCTGGAAGCTTCATCCTCACTATAAAACCTGTAGTTTACTGTGACCTTTGAAATTCAATGATGTAAAAAAGCATACACAATCAGAAGCATGAGTGCTGCTAGCTTTACCTGATTGCCTCGTAATCGTATGCAATGGATACCAATTTGTTGTATGTACTGGTCAATAGAAATCCCCATCGTTCTTAGAAATTTAATTTACACGTGCCCGCCCAGGGCCCCAGAAGCTCTAGGGTCATTAATGCTCTCAGATGATCGAATCTGAGGCATCTACAACACTTATTTGTCATGTGCATTACCAAAACTCAGGCCATAGTTTTAAGCCTACAATTATGAAATAAATTGTTAAACTTGTTCTGCATATTTATAATAATGCTATTTTATTCATTGATTTTGTTTCTGGAAATAAACTTATGTCACTTATGTTCCTTCATGATTTAGAGTTAAGTTATTTTATTCTTAATTATAACTAATTCTTCTTACCAATTTTTGTGTACATTGAGTAATTTTAGTCTTTGCTCTTTATAATTGATTGCACTAAACTGTACAAACAAACTCAATGCATTAAATTTTATTTCACCCCTACTAAACTGTACAAACACAAACTGCATGCATTATAATTTTATTTCACCCCTACTACGAAAATGAATTGGTCCGCTTACTGGACTCCAAAGTACAGCCCATGCATGTCCACGGACGAATCCATTGTGTTGAGAAAGGGTGGACGAGTTAAAATCACTGGGACCGATTCAGTGTGAGTTCTGTGTCATACTAAATTATTGTCGCGAAGACATACCGGAAATTACTTCTCCAAATGATCTGCTTCCTGCCACCCCAAACTTTCGGCAATCGAAGCAGAACAGGACATTCCCCGCGTCATCGAATCTATCCACGGGTATTTGGTAAGGCACTCTTTCGGGAAACGTCTAACACGTGGAAGCGTAGACTCGTCCCAACTGTGGGCCACAGAACTAGTGGCATTTTCCTTTTAACCGGACTTCTGTCCCTCACTTCGTCTTCTTCCTCACTGTCACTTTCGTTATCACTTTGTTCAAAATTTTGACTCGCGCTCCAAGACGCGAAAAACTTCGTAATCTTCTGCATGTTGAAAAGTCAGCACACGAGAACTTGTGTGAAGTATGTCGTCTCCAAGCAGGGGTAACCGCATTAACTATTATACGCTAATGAGAGATGCGAGGCAGAGTAATCTGTGGCGGAGATTTTATAGGTCGCGGAGATTTTATCGGTCGGTCGGTCAACTCTGCCGAGTGGAATCTAAAATCTAGGCATTGAATTAGATACGAATGCTGACGGGGGAAATATCAAAATGTCCGTTACGTGCAGCAGGGATTTGTATACATGTTGAAGGAGCGGAGAATAGTTTACGGCTGATTCAAGAACTTTTTCATGAACTTGGCGGAGGAAATATCGGCAGTTTGAAAAGACACTTGACCGTCCAGCAATACGTCCACGTAAATATAAGGCCGTCCAAAATTCCCCAAAATTTTATTTGGGCCGTCCAAAGGACAAACGTTTTTGGTTGGTTTTATCCCTTCGGAGTTAAAAAATGTGAACTTGCGGATTTTCTTTCCTTTGACCGCATCACTCGTTGGCTGGCCTAATCACACTCATAAGCTGGCCAGATGGCTCTGCGCAGTTATTGGGTCAGGGGTCAGCCGGCTATAGTGTGTGTACCAGTGTTGGCAAGCAGCCAAATTTGCTGAACGACAACAGAGTCTGGGAATAGGGCTTCGCCCTGTTCCAGACAAAAACCATCCATGATCAGGACACCCCACATCTCCAGAGCCGTGACACGTAGCAAGTCACCGCGACGAACACGACGCCGGACACAACCGCCCATGGCCTGGAACACCTAGTAAAACCAACAGCAGCAGCAGGACAGCTCAGTCGCCATGTTTTACCTCACCCTACCCAGTAACAGTTCGCTGGATGTGTTTCCTGACAACACCTTGGCCAAGTACATCACCCAGTTACCGCAACCGTTGCATTTACCTGGACGCTGGGAATGTGGCCTCGTGGATATCCAATACCCTTACTCGTGGTACAACGTGCGAACCAATGAAGTGTGGTACGAGGTGACCTACGAAGGAAAAGACACCCGACTCACCCTCCCCGAAGGCCAATACGATACTCCCAAGGAGTTCATGGGTGGGCTCACAAGACTGTTGCATTATAAGGCTATACGGGAGGTCACGAATAGTTCAAGACCCGTCAAAGCCTATCCCTTCAAGAATCACGTGGACTTCGATTACAACGCACACAACGACAGGGCACAGCTCATCCTCACCGCCAACGTGAGTGTCGTACTGAGTCCTATCCTACAGCAAATGCTGGGTTTCGATCTACAGACGTTCGCTGGTCCCACCGCCCACCAAGGCCAGATCCCGATGGATATGAAGTCGGGTATGTACGGACTCTGACTCGGACGTGGTCGACAACCACATCGTGGGCGATATCAACACACCTCTGTTACGGTGGTCCCCATTAAAAAGACGTATGGAGATCAAGTTACCCACAGTTTCACTCACATGCTCTACCTACCCGTACGACAAACCGACATCAACACTATCACGGTGGATATAAGAGATGACACGGGACGACCGGTGGCATTCGAACGAGGAAAAGTGGTGCTGACACTTCATTTTCGACAAGCACGTGCTCCCCACTTTGTATAATGAAGATGCCTTACGAGTGCGATGCACGCAGCCATATGGACTATTATGCCCAACAGGCCGGAGGTGGCCTTCCGGTCTTTAGTGGTGCACGCATGCAACGAGGACATGGGCTGGGGAACATACTCGGGAGCATCGTCAAAACGTTCCTGCCTTTGATGACGCGTGGGGTGAAAGCGATCGGCAAACAAGCGGTACGCAGTGGACTGCAAGTCGCCGGTGATGTCTTGGGGGTACGGCACCCAAAGAAGCCTTGAAACGGCGGGCAAAAGAAGCGGGAGGCGTCTTGGTCGCCAAAGCACAACGCACCGTACGGAATAAAAGACCTGCACCGCCGAGACCACGCACCAGTCGACGACCGACCCAGCGACGACGCACATCGAAGACCCAGGATATCTTTTCTTAAACATGTCCTTGATCCACGCAGAGTCCTGCCCCTCCACCAACAGTGAATTTGATTTGTGGACCGTCCCGCTCACACAGACCAGTGCCGAACAAGGATTATGGGTGGAGCATCTCCCGCTCCCCAGCATCAACGAAACAGGGCCCATCCAGTTCACCATCAGTAATGCGGATACGGCGTATGTGGATTTAGCCCATACATACTTGTATGTGAAAGCCAAGATCGTCAATGGAGATGGCTCCAGGATCGTGGACCAAGCAACGGTGGGCCCGACGAATCTCTGGCTGCACTCGATGTTTCAACAGGTGGATATTTTTCTCAGCGACAAACTCATCAGTGACTCGACCAACACGTACCCCTATCGAGGCTACATCGAGACGCTGTTGTCGCATGGACGAGAGGCTAAAAAATCTCAACTGACAGCCGCTTTATTCTACCAGGACACAGCCGAGCACATGGGCGCAGAGAACGACAATGCGGGATATAGCAAATGGAAGGCTTTGACCGCGAACGGCGTCTCGGTGGATCTCATGGGTCGACTGCACGCAGACATCTTCATGCAAGACCGGTACCTCTTGAACAAGATCCCCATCAAAATCCGACTGATACGGGCGCCTCCGACCTTCGCCTTGATGGCCACTAACGTAGACGGGCATGCAGCTGACTATAAGATTGTCATCCAAGACGCAGTTCTGTATGTCCGAAAAGTGAAACCGAATCCAGCCGTTCAATTGGGACACCTCAAAGCCTTGGAAACAAAACCAGCCCAGTACCCTATCCGACGTGTGCAAACCAAAGTGTTCTCTGTGTCTGCTGGAAATATGAGCGCCAACAAAGAAAACCTGTTCCTGGGGAACTACCCAAGCGATTGATCCTGGCCTGTGTGGAAAATACCATTTCAGCGGAGCCTACCCAGAGAACCCGTTTGACTTTAAACATTTCGGCATCAATTTTGTGGCCCTGCATGTTGATGGACAACAGGTCCCAGCCACGGCCTTAACACCGAACTTTGGGCGCGCGAATTTCATTCGAGCCTATCCGAGCCTGTTTACAGCCACCGGTCAAATCAACCAGGAGGAAGGAAATATGATCAGTCGGGAGGACTACGCGAACGGATACACGTTGTTCTGTTTCGATCTGACCCCCACCTTAGAGAACGACCATCAGCTGGCCCTCGCCAAGCAAGGCAATTTACGGTTGGAAATCCACTTTGCACGAGCCCTCCTGAGCACCGTCAATGTGATCTGCTACGCCGAGTTTGAAAACATCATTCAAGTGGACAAGGCGCGCAACGTCCTGTGTGACTTCTCCACCTAACATGGATACAGACCAGATAACCACCGTGCTGGAGAATGACCCAGAGACACGTATGGTGTTTCAAGGGGTGTTCGTCCGAGATGTGTTCCCATTAGACCGTGTGTATTCTGCTGCTTACGTTGTCAACACGGACCCGATGGATCGGCCCGGTGAACATTAGGTGGGCGTGTACTTGACAGAACAGCAGGGCGAATACTTTGACCCGTACGGCCTGCCACCCCTCCATCCCCATTTAACAGACTTCATGGATCAAGACACAGAGACGTGGTGTTGGAACAGTCAAACGTTGCAAAGCCTGACCAGTAGCGTGTGCGGACAATATTGCTTGTTTTACCTGTACCATCGATGCCGGGGAAGAACCTTATCTACCATCGTACAGATGTTTGACGAGTACCCCAAGGCCGAGGACCGCGATGTACTCGTATATGACTGGGCCGCCCATCATTTCAATGTACAAGCCCCGTTCTGGGCTCAAGTTCTTTCAATGTACAGCCCTCTGTTCTGGGCTTAAGTTTACAAGCCCCCTGTTCTGGGCTTCAGTTGTTTCAATGTACAAGCCCCCTGTTCTGGGCTTCAGTTTTCACGTGGTTGTTCTCACGTTGTTGTTGTTACTGAATAAAAAACAAAATGAGATCTCACCAAAAAAAAACCCTGTCTTGTGTGTTTTCTATATGAGCATAATGCACGAAACTGACTTTGAACACCGTATTAGCCAATCAGTGGTCTAGAATGGGGCCAAAGGTAACCCATCCATGTTCAGAAAACATTACCCTGATGTACAAGAACCCGGATGTAGGCGCGGACGTAGGCGAAAGCATCCTAGTACTCGGATGTAGGCGCAGACGTGAGCAAAATTCTAGTACCAGTCCATTGGTTCTTTTATCGATCACTCATTGGCTCATTTTCTCGACCGCTGATTGGTCCAAATGGAACTGCCCATCCTTCCCAGGCTAATTTACAATCCCCTTTTTGGGTTCAAGCTCTGTATATCGATGCCGCAACATTGTTGCCGAACCTTGCCGAAAGGGAGACCTTTGACCTTCTGACTTGCCTTTGACCTTTTGACCCGACATTCACCCGCGCACTTCCGGTGATGACGCGTACTTCCGGATAACCCGCTCGCGCGCTGCGGCCGGGACGGGCCGGGTCGGGCCGGGAAAAACCCCACAGACAGGTCAGTACATGCATTCCTATCATGTTCCCAGGTTACACCCCATTCACACAGGCCCTCATGCATACCCGGATGCAGGCGTAGAGGTCAGCGAAATTCTGGCGGGAAAACCCCCACAGACAGGTCAGTACATGTCCTATCATGTTCCAAGGTCACGCCCCATTCACCCAAACCGGAAGTGACGTCATACCCTTAATTTTACATGCACGCATCCATGACTGGATGCCCCTTCACGAATGCTTCACGTTGATACCTCACTCGACTCCATCGGACCAGTAGTGGCCCACCTAGACCCCAAAACGGCTATTTCCATACACTTTGTCTACCGCGCATGCGCAGAATGACGATATTTCAACCCCACACCCAGCCCATCGGATGCGCCTTCACGAATGCTTCACATTGATACCTCATACGACTCCATCGACCCACTAGCGGCCCACCTAGACCCCAACACGTCTATTTCCATACACTTTGTCTATAGATTTAATATGCATTCCTAGTACCCGTCCTCTGCATGGCAGAACTGTACAACCCACAACAAGTCTGGACATGCCTTGATCTCGGGGAGCCAGGTGTTCGGCACGTGAGCTCACTCACGCAGACACATATGCACCAGACCAGGTGTTCACGATGCCGCAACATTGTAGCGAACGTGCAACAATGTTGCAATTCGGGGAGCCAGGTGTTCGGCACGTGACAACCCCCAGCCCAAGCAGACGTCAGCGAAATTCTGGCGGGAAAATCCCCACAGACAGGTCAGTACATGTCCTATCATGTTCAAAAATGACCATCTCCATACCCCATACAGGCCTGTATATTGTATAATACAGACCCCTATTATAGGGGTAATCGAAAAGACACGGACCTGACCGAAGAGACACGGACCTCACCGAAAAGACACGGAGGTCACCGAAGAGACACGAAGGTGAACGACATTGTGGAAAAACCCCACAGACAGGTCAGTACATGTCCTATCATGTTCACAGGTCATTCCGAAAAGATACGGAGGTGACCGAAGAGACACGGAGGTGCCCGAAGACACACGAAGGTGAACGACATTGTGGAAAAACCCCACAGACAGGGCAGTACATGTCCTATCATGTTCACAGGTCATTCCGAAAAGACACGGAGGTGACCGAAGAGACACGGAGGTGCCCGAAGACACACGGAGGTAAACGACATTGTGGAAAAACCCCACAGACAGGTCAGTACATATCCTATCATGTTCACAGGTCACGCCCCATTCACCCAGACCGGAAGTGACGTCATACGGGGCTGGTGGCGCCCCCTGGCGGAAAAAAGGAACCAAGAGTTACCTCCCTGGAAAAAACGAGTTTAAATACGCTTATACTACTACTCTCGTGTGCTCGCAGAGAGCTCGGGTTTGAAAATACAACTTATATAAAACATGCAAGACGTGAAATATCATTTATCGACTGCATTAGCAAACATAAAAGTTCAGTTTGACATCATCTAATCTTTTGAACGAAGCACCCTCCATTTTGCCGCAATGTCAGTGCAAGGGAACGAAAACGAGGGCACAATCACGTGACTTTTCACCTGGGTGGAAACCTTCTCACCGAGGTGAAAACCTTCTCACCCAGGTGAAAACGTTTCCACCCGGGTGAGAAGGTTTTCACCCGGGTGGGAAGGTTTTCACCTAGGTGGAAACGTTTCCACCCGGGTGAGAAGGTTTTCACCCAGGTGGAAACGTTTCCACCCAGGTGAAAACTAAAAAATAAACCTAAAACAAAAAAATGAAACCTAACGCAAAAAACCGAAACCTAGAAAAAAAAAACAAAACTTAAAATTAAAAAAAGTATAGCATGTCGTCTATGGGCCACCGTAGGAAACAGATGATGCTCATTCATTTAACCTTGAAGAAGGGGAGAAAACTCCAGATAAACATAATTCAAGCTTCTATGTAGTATTTCTTAACTTGATGTCACAATTCCATTTGTTCACTTATTCCTGACTACAGGGTGCTTCACTCATATCTCTCCCATGTTAAATTGCCATTTAGGGTGTTTCATAGCAAAATAGGGTCAGTTAGACCAACCTGACTGGCAAGTTAAAAGTCAGACTTTGTTACGGGGAGTTATCTCCCCCGTTCAATGTTAAATGAATAGACACTTTGGAATGGAATTTCCCAATTAATGTGCAAGAGAGAAAGCCAGAATACCCATAAAATACTTTAGAGATAAAAATGGAGTTGCCCCTAGAAATTGCAACGAAAGGTCCATTGCTGAGATTTTGCCTATATGCCGAAAGCATGCAGGCCGCTAGACCCAGCTTTCTGCATCAATTGAGATAACTCACCAATTTATATTTCCCTGTGAATCTATGGACCGATATACTAAGTACCGGACATGCTTACAAGTTCTGCCCACATGTGAGTGTCTGTACACAGACCTCTCCATCATGCTCCCCAACACAGCTCCTATTAATCATCATTATTCACAACACGTAGCTTACTGCTTCAATGGATCATCAAAATGATATACACCCAAAATGGACTTAGCAAACTTTTGAATTGATGTCAACCTACATGAAGGACTTGGTTGTCACTTCACCGTTTACTCGTCATGCTTTGACATATTCCTCGAGTGTTGTCATGAAATCGAGGCTATTGCTTTCTGTTGACCTTTTTTCAGGACTGCTCAACTACCCGGATATCGATGGCTGCATACCAACAGCCTAGGAAGCAAACAAGACCACATCTTCATGAATTGTATGCATTAGTTCAGTGTTTCTTTGTTTCTTTTTTCTCTCAATGTCTTTACTACCTAAATGAATGATGAGGATGTCTGTACGGGGGAAGTTTTCAACGTCTTTTGAAGGATAAGGTGGAGCTGATTCCATTTACACCCCGGTACCTACCCTATCTTATATATATGTGTTGACTTGGTAAACTAAGTTATAGCTATAATATAACCAAAACGTGTACCAACATTTTGGTTATAACTAGTGCCATGCTAAAAAAAATTGAAAAAAAACAACACTTCCCAACGCCCGAATAAAGCTAAACTCACCTCTTATTTTATGGTAAACGAACAGCTGGTGCATTTAAGTTGTCGTTGGGATAGATAGTTAGATCACAGGTCATTTAATGTTCGAGTAGCAGACCAAAACTTTGTCACGAATCGTCAAACTCGTCTTCTTCGATTTGTAGTCAGCCATGTTCAGTTCAGTGCGCATGCTCAACGCATAAAAACATCCGGTTTGCGAAACACGTGGCCGAGCACATGGCCACGCCTCCCCACGCCCACCACGATCTCCACGGATTTCCAGCTGAACTTCGTTATAGCAGAAAGAGTTTTAAACGGGTTGGCGCAAGTTAAAACGTCTGGAATATCCATCCCTTACAGTTTGAAACAAAAGCAACTGAATATTTTGGAAAACCTGATCGACAAGAAGAACGTGTTTGGTGTATTACCCACAGGTTTCGGAAAGAGCGACTGCTATGGGCTTTTCCCAAATTTATTAGATGAGGTAAATAAGCAATTTGGATGGAAGCCCAGAATACTATAATTCGAAAATTAGCAAAAGTGTGCGTAAAAACTGAAATATGCCTTCGGCACTGATTTATGCAATGTTTCGACAGAATGTGGGAACCAACATGGCAAACAGACAGTTCAAGACAGTTCCCCACATTGTCAATTCCCCACACAGGATAGTTCCCCACATCTCCCCCGTTCAAAGCATGGCACTCCCCACATTGACAGTTTAGAGGAGGCATGAGGTTTCCCAACATACATTTTACATATGAAATTAGTTTCTAACAGTGACAACATTTTATTACTAACCAATGGATATCACATAAGCATATTTAGCGCTTTTGTTCGACAGGGGCATTTTTCCCACATACACTTTGACATCCTTAATTAGGATGAATTAGTAAGTCAACAATTATACGCATGTAAAATATAATTTATTATATACTTAATGTGTGTGGAAAAAATGTGGAACAAAACAATCAGCCATTTTAACGCTCCATGCCCAGTGTTTTCGCCATGACGAAGTTGAACTGGAAGTCCGTGGAGATCGTGGTGGGCGTGGGGAGGCGTGGCCACGTGTTTCGCAAACCGGATGTTTTTATGCGCTGAGCATGCGCACTGAACTGAACATGGCTCACTACAAATCGAAGAAGAAGAGTTTGACGATTCGTGACAAAGTTTTGGTCTGCTACTCGAACATTAAATGACCTGTGATCTAACTATCTATCCCAACGACAACTTAAATGCACCAGCTGTTCGCTTACCATAAAATAAGAGGTGAGGTTAGCTTTATTCGGGCGTTGGGAAGTGTGTTTTTTCAAAAAAAAATTAGCATGGCACTAGTTATAACCAAAATGTTGGTACACGTTTTGGTTATATTATAGCTAACTAAGTTAATGCCCCTAGGCGGGTGGATACGAGATCCCAGTACACAATGAAGGACCCATAAATTCGCACTTCCTTCTCATAAACCATACCAAAAAATTAGTATGTATACGGAATGCATGTAACACGACATCCGGACATCCGAACTCGTAGACACGGATTTCCAATGTCGCACCTTTTTAACTCATCCTCAGATATACCACACAGACTAGCGGTCATACAAGCACAATGCGTACAGAATAGGACGAATACATGCACGGCGCAAAGAATACCTGCAATGCAGATCGAGGGCTCCCTAAAGGATACAAGCAACTTGAGAACGTGTCAACGGCTGTCTATTGAAATGAATAAACGCGATATGCAAATGAGTATGTCCGGAATTGCGTACTGCAATGCAAACATTTAATAGCTTTAACAGGGCATGAGCTGCTGGGAAATGGACACAGTTTATAGCGTGAACTGCAGTCCACACTGGTCTGTTTTGGAATACCTCAAGGAGAGCTGAAGAACCGAAAAAAAAAATGACAATAAATATTGTCTCGAATATTGACGGGCATACATGTAAAATTTTCTGGAGCATATTTCAGGTTATAGAAGCGCGGATACGTCTTCAACCAGAGGCAGGGCGAACACCTTCTGTTAGCTCCTAGATCGAAGGTATACGATCCAACTAAAATACAACTGCATACGGTCTGGATGTATGGAATTAGTTTCATTAAATTTCGTCAAATGTAAACCAATTGTGGGCCTCACCCAAAAACAAGCCACATCCGTGTTTGAGTCAGACTTCGGAATTTTTATGTTCGCGGACTACACAGTCAGAAAAAATGTGATGGGACCAGGCCATCACCATAAAAGGGTGATGAGATCCAGTCATCACCCTTTTAGGGTGATGAAAGACGAGTGGCCATCCTTGGGCATCACCCAAAAAGGTGATGAAATCTCATCACCTTTTTAGGGTGATGACAGATGAGTGGTCAGACAAGATTATCACCTTTATAAACAGCTATATCCAAATAAATATTGCTTTCCTAAAATATATTTAACTCAACAAAATTTCTATAATACATCACTTTCATTATACTGTAAATTGATATAATTTGTAATTTTACCCATATTAAAATGAATGGGAGGATGGCTCGACAGACAAAATAGGTATAAAAATATTATTTTTTCATTCACTTGCATTACTAATGGAAAATTTATTTACCCCTCACCAGAAAGATAAAGATTGACTTGAAAAGTCTATGTAATTATATTTGTTAATACATGAAGAGAAATGACGTCAGAATACTTTTGAATGTTTGGTGGAGACACGGTTGACCGCACATCTATACCGTTGTCTCTAATTGGGCGAAAGCTAATAGGCTGAGCGGCGACCGCTGGCAGACACATGGAGCATGCAGTAAATTCTGACTGGATTTCCTCGGTATATTATTTATATATATTATGTAAGACCATCTAATTTACAGAATTTTGAACACTTTTTTCCTTAATTCAGAAAGTGTCTCCAGAATTTCCGACTGCAACTCCTGACAAAATACAATTTTTACAAAACACATGACGACACCTTGAACTTTGAAAATTACTGAATTGGGTGTCTGATAAAAAACAACAAAACCCCAGCCGCTGTCATAGAATTGTGCTGGGCGACATCAACCAAAGAAGACTTCTGGGATTGTGCTGGGCGCCATCAATCATAAAAGACTGCTGAGAGACTGCTGGGCACCATCACCCAGACAGGACTGCTGGTATTTTACTGGGTACCATCAACCGCAGAACACTACTGGGATTATGCTGGTCACCATCACCCATAAAAGATTGCTGGGACGTCTGTGCTGGGAGACTGCTGGCATTGTGCTTGGCACCATCAATCATAGAAGACTGCTGGAACTTTTGAGGGCACATACCTGTACATCACCCATGTAAAACTAGCTGCTGGGATCGTGCCGGGCAACATCACTCAGAAAACTGCTGGGATTTTGCCGGGCACCTTAAACCAAGGTAAACTGTTGCGGTTGTGCTGGGAGACTGCTGGAATTGTGCTGGCCACCACATACCATAAAAGACTGCTGGGATTGTGCTGGATACGATCACCCATAAAAAATTGCTGGGACGTCTGTGCTGAGAGACTGCTGGAATTGTCCTGGGCACCATCACCCAGATAGGACTGCTAAGAATTTGCTGGACACCATAACCCGTAGAAGACTGCTGGGATTGTGCTGGGCAACATCGCCCATAAAAAAATGCTGGGTCTTCTGTGCTGGGAGACTGTTGAAATTGTGCTGGGCACCGTCAGCCATAGAATACTGCTGGATCTGTTCTGGGCACATACATGTACATCACCCAGGTAAGACTAGCTGATGGGATTGTGCCGAGCAACATGACTCAGAAGACTGCTGGGATGTTGCCGGGCACCTTAATCCAAGGATAATTGTTGGAAGACAGCTGGAATATCCATAAAATATTGCAGGGACGTCTGTGCTGGAGACTTCTGAAATTATGCTGGGCACTATCAACCATATAAGACGGATGGAATTGTGCTGCGCATTATCAACCAAATGGCTGCGGGTATTGTGCTGGACATCATCATAAAAGACTGTTGGGAGAATGCTGGCCACCATCGTCCAGAGAATTGTGCTGGGCGACATCAACCAAAGAAGACTTCTGGGATTGTGCTGGGCGCCATCAATCATAAAAGACTGCTGAGAGACTGCTGGGCACCATCACCCAGACAGGACTGCTGGTATTTTACTGGGTACCATCAACCGCAGAACACTACTGGGATTATGCTGGTCACCATCACCCATAAAAGATTGCTGGGACGTCTGTGCTGGGAGACTGCTGGCATTGTGCTTGGCACCATCAATCATAGAAGACTGCTGGAACTTTTGAGGGCACATACCTGTACATCACCCATGTAAAACTAGCTGCTGGGATCGTGCCGGGCAACATCACTCAGAAAACTGCTGGGATTTTGCCGGGCACCTTAAACCAAGGTAAACTGTTGCGGTTGTGCTGGGAGACTGCTGGAATTGTGCTGGCCACCACATACCATAAAAGACTGCTGGGATTGTGCTGGATACGATCACCCATAAAAAATTGCTGGGACGTCTGTGCTGAGAGACTGCTGGAATTGTCCTGGGCACCATCACCCAGATAGGACTATTAAGCATTTGCTGGACACCATAACCCGTAGAAGACTGCTGGGATTGTGCTGGGCAACATCGCCCATAAAAAAATGCTGGGTCTTCTGTGCTGGGAGACTGTTGAAATTGTGCTGGGCACCGTCAGCCATAGAATACTGCTGGATCTGTTCTGGGCACATACATGTACATCACCCAGGTAAGACTAGCTGATGGGATTGTGCCGGGCAACATGACTCAGAAGACTGCTGGGATGTCCATCAAATACCATAAAAGACTGCTGGGATTGTGCTGGGCACGATCACCCATAAAAGAATGCTGGGACGTCTGTGCTGGAGACTGCTGCAATTGTGCTGGGCACCATCAACCATATAAGACGGGTGGAATTGTGCTGCGCATTATCAACCAAAAGACTGCGGGGATTGTGCTGGACATCATCATAAAAGAGTGTTGGGAGACTGCTGGGCGCCATCGGCCAGAGAAGACTGTTGGGATTGTTCGGGGCTCTATCAACCATAGAAGACTACTGGGATTGCGATGGGAACCATAACATACAGAAGACTGCTGGGATTGTGCCGGGCACCATCAACCGTAGAAGACGCCTGGGATTGTGCTGGGCATCATAACCCATAGAAGGCTGCTGGAGTGTGCTGGGAGACTTCTGGGATTTTGTTGGGTATCACTGACCAAAAATACAGCTGGGATTGTGCTGGGCACAATGGCCCATTAAATCTGCTGGGATTGTGCTGGGCACCATCAACAGTAGAAGACTACTGGGATTGTGCTGGGTAACATCACCCAGAGAAAACTACTGGGATTGTCCTGGGCACCATCAAGCTGGGATTGACTGCTGGGATTGTGCTGAGCATCAACCTTAGTAGACTGCTGGGATTGTGCTGAGAGACTGCTGGGGTTATGGTGGGTCAACAACCAGATTGGGACAATGGGTTTCGAAAATACATCAACAAACTTTATAATCCACCAAACTACTCATATTCTAAGAACAAACTGACCCATGACCAACCTGGACCACAAGGGCAATATTTTCCCCAAGTTCTTTCATGCTACAATTTGATTATCAGTCAAGTGTATTTGTATGGTGTTGTTGTTGCCGTCGCTTTAGATCACTGCATTAATTCAGCCACTAAATGAAGTTGTATTGCAAATACTTACACTAACAGATACACAAAGGTCGTTCCTCCAATTATCCTTTGTTAAACTACTGTTAAAATGTTCCTGTAATTATGGAATCCGAGGAACTCAAATTCCAGACGATTCAGACAAATCCAAAGTGTCCATCAGTACTTGAGAAAAGACAGTGTTTTCTACTGGACAATTCAATCCAACCAATGGAATGCATCGTTGCAATGTAAATAAATCCCATCATCTGCACATCAATATCCCAACATAAAAAAATTACCCAGCAATTTCTTAACACTTTGCTGATGGCATTTATACATGGCAATAATCAACTTTGTTCCTATGAGAGGATGTCTATCACCTTAATAATCACCAGTGGTTCCTGATTACTGATTACTTTCATGCTCACACATGTATACCTTTTATCACTGAACATCAACCTCGTTGGTGCCCAGCACTTTCCCAGCATTGACTTTGTTTCTTTATTTCTCTGGAAGGGTTCCCAGCACTTTCCCGCATTGACTGTGTTTCTTTGAAAGGGCGCCCAGCACTTTCCCAGCATTTACTTTGTTCATATCGGTTTTTGCCTACCATTAACCCAACATTACCCATCATTTGCCCATCAATCCACAAATCATGGGCAGCAATGCCAGCAGTTTACCACCATAATCCCAGCAACCACACCAGATTCGAATCCATCACCCAGCGAATTCCCAGCAATTCAGATTCTCTACCCAGCGAAATCCCAGCACATTCCACTAAAACCCCAGCATGCCCAGCAATTTTCCAGCACATTCTCAGCAATTACTCAGCATTTTATTTCGATAAGGGCCCTTCACTGGATTTGAAACAATCTACTAATAGCCCAGATGGAACATCATACCTGGACCTATACGTTTACAAGAACGAGCAGGACTTTTTTTTTCTCATGTGAGACGATTACAATTTTAACATATTGAACTACTCATTTCTGGATAGCAATATTCCAGAAGGACCTGTATACGGCGTATACATATCTCGTCTGGTAGCATTTGCTGGATCCTGTGCAGACTGTAACATGTCAATTAACGAGAATATTATTGCAGAACTTGTCAATCAGGGCTATACCACCAAAAACCACCACTCAAGGTTTCTCAAATTATGTGATAAATGTTATGCACTGACGGACAAATACGATCGTAGTGAACAAGACCACTGGCGCTACGTTTCGCAACTTGTGTCTAATTCCGCTTAACCTGAGCTAGGGTCCGTTTGAATATCATTTGTTGTATACCTCCATGATGTTCAAATGAACAGTCACAATCAAAGCGTGACTGAGATACATACTGTGGAAAACGACTTGGAAATTCATTTCGATCAGAATAATGGCCAGTGATAGAATTTTATGTAAAAAACATCGTCATGTCTTACTGGTATTGGAATTAGTGCTGACTGTCAAGAGAAATGAGTCTTTCGATATTAACACTGAAATTGTTTTATGGATGACGGTTGAATGATGTATTTCGGATCGGATGCTTTCTACGTACATGAGAGGCAGGGACAAGCATCATTTGGTTTAAAACTTAATTCTCTCAAACAAACAGAAATGGGGTCTTAATTCAATTTAGATGGAGAGTCATATATACCAGATATTGAGAAATTATTACGTCATTCATTCACCATGAAATTTGCGGGACCGACTGGGAGTGGGAAGACTATATTGATAGACAGGTTATTACGAGGACATGATAATTTTATCATGTTTATGGAGCCTTGTGCGCGCGGAGTCACCCACAGCTATGGTAAATGACAATCGCTTTTCGAGCATATGTGTCTGGTAGTGCTCGGTACAGCGTTCGTGAAGGGTATACCCTTGAATTTGGGAGTAAATGGATGATTACATGCCAGCGGTTATACAGGGCACGAGAATTTCAGACGTTTAAACTAAGGATAGTAGAATAACAATGTACTGTTGTTTATACAGTACAGAACGATCAATGCAAAGCTTCAAATGATATCGATTTGAATTGCCAGTATGTTGTTCTTTTCGACAAGCAATTTCATTATTATTTATCCAAGAAAACTCGACCTTTGTATTAACATGCAATCTATTAAGCCTATGAACATTTGTTTATCGATATCAAACCGAGGGCATAAGACAATATTATCATCAAACTCCAAACAGGCATAAACACTAGCTGATTTCCTGCAGAGAAAGCCGTCAAGCTCATGTACTGGTCTATGGCATGATTATCCAATACGGTACTTATCAGGGCAAGAAGTAACACATTCCATAATATTTCAATATCTCTACTGCTTCGGATGTTACAAATAAGGCAGCATCGTGAAGGTAGGGTATGTTTTTACGAACGCCTTAGTACTGTCCATTGTGTAGGTCAATAGGTCACCGAATTTATGTTAACCCTATCTTGCCTGGGCTTTTTGGGACCTGTCTAGTTCTCTTGGGTGGAAAAGAAATACTGTTTTATGATTTCTAATATGACCCCCTAATTATGGGGTAAATAACCTAATTTCCCCCCTAATTATGTTTCTTGCCCCTTGAGCTAAGGGGATGAAAATTACCACACCCTGGTCAAGCTCTACCAGAAAATGTAAAGAAATCCAAGATGGCCTCTTTGATGACGTCATTTAAAAATAGAATCTAGCCTATGTGTATGTATACACTGATCGTTTTTTCAATTTGGTGCTAATGCTGTTATATGAAATCCATTAATGAACGACGGCTGGATATTGAATATCTGCGAAATGCGATTATGTCATTGTAATTAACTGCATGTGGTCAAAGCGTTCTTGCAAAGAACGAGATGTTTTTCATTCTCGATGTAAATTTGTATTTTCTTTCAGAAGTAATAATGTAAAAGTTGTTAGATTCGTAGCTCGATCCGGACTCACGTTTTGGACTGCACGGGCCTGTCCATTTTTTTTTCAAAACTAGATGTAAAACGAGATAAGTTTAGCCTTCAGTTTTCATTTTTATCCAGACGATCCTCCTAAATTGTTTTTTTGAGTTTTCAGAGGCAAACGCTGCGCTATTGTGCATTCTGATAGTAGGATGGTCACATTTGTCATTCGTAGGGTTCCCGGGTGTAAAAAGGAACAGGGTCCAACGTCGTGATATGACTGAAATAGTGTTGAAAGCGGCATTAAATCATATTCACTCACTCAATCGCTCACTCAGTCTTCAGAAAACCATTAAATCCATATAATAGATCTAGATCTAATGTTTCTTATTTTTTCACCTTCCTGGGTTTGATGGTGTACATTGCTACAATAAAGGTATTGTAGAGGAGCTGCACAGCTTCGAACACTTAAGGCTCATACGGGAATATCCGAAGCGATCTCTTGTACTAGTAACTCTCCGATTATGAAAACCTAATGTATATAATGTCCTATATGTTTGTACACAAAATGTGTTGATCACTACACTCAGTGACCGATACCTCAACATCATCCTATTACTTTAAATCCCTGGACATGGGCTGGACATATCCTAACTCACACGTATATGAAATACCATCACATGAGATACTCTCGGCTAAATACAATACAACGAGAACAACTTGATACTCCATGACTCAATATATCCTGAAAGCCTTCGTCACAGACCATGTTTTCAGTCTAATGTGTATAATTGATAGAGAAGGAAATATGACTGATTTATCCATTTGTTTATGCTTTCGTTTCAAGAAATCTTCTCTAATACAGCCAAATGATTTTCAAATCGACTAACATAGAAGGGACCAATGCCTGGGTATTCCCAAGATTCCACGAGGACAATCCAGGAAGTCACTCTGACTACAATTACGTTCAGGCGATCCAACAGACGAACCATTAAAAATGCTCTGGGAGTTAATGGGAGTACCTTTAGGTGGCCAGACAACAACACACAATAAAAAATAATATTTCGAAAACCAACCTTGTTATAATTAGTCATGTTCACATAATACGACAACACTCATTCAAAATTCTAACACCGCTAAGAAAAAAATCATTCAGGGAAGAAAGACATTTTGCAGACATGTAAAGCCCGGCGCACACGAAAGCTATCCCCTGAGCCTACGGCCTCAATGCCCGTTGTCTCAGGGGATAGCTCTCGTATGCGAGCAGTTTCCGCCTCGCGAGGCCGTGAGCAAAATATATTATCTTATTTGACAATTCTTGCCTCAAGAGGTGAAACGCTCACCGTCTGCGGCGAACATAAGCCAACAGCTCAGCAGTTTTAATCGACCGGCTAATGGAAGCGCAACATGTGTTCACGTGATTAGTCTTTGTCCGCTGGTCCGGTCACATGAAAGATCACATGATCTCGAATAACGTGCTCCGCGGGAACCGGATCGATCGGGTTTGTCTCTCGTCTGCGCTGGGCTTTAACCAATCGAATTAATTACTAGTTACATGGCAACTGCCTAAAGGGCTGAATTTTGTCTTCAAAATGTATATTCCCCACTTTAGAAAGGCATGCAAGGGACCATCACAAATTTCATTATTGGCATATGGATTTGTCTTTGGCAATATGGGAGGCTAAACACTTTTGAGCATTTCTTGTGGAACACAGAACTGACCAAAATTCTCCAAAACTGACCAAAATTCTTATTCTCAAGTCGAAACATACCCATTGGCAAAACAGTGCAAAATTCCTATAGATTACTACAATAACAGTAAATCTAGCAGCCATTTGAAAATAAATGCGGATGTTAATTGGCATAGTCGACTATAAACATGCCCAACTTCGACCATTGGAATTAAATGAAAATAGCCTATGTTTATGTATACTATGATTGTTTGTTTTTTTTGAATTTGTTGCTAATGCTGTTATTTGAATTAGGTCTTGGATTATGGACTCGGAAATTCATTAATGGACGACGGCTGAATGTTGAACGTCGGACTAGACGTTCGTATTATCTGCAGGAACCAAAGAATATATATGAGAAATCCAATTAGGTCATTGTAATTAACCGCTTTTGGTCAAAGCTTTATTGCAAAGGCACCAAATCAGCAGAACAATTTGCTGACACATCAAATACTATTATTGTGGAGATTCAACGCTGCCATACCAGCTTTTTCCAATACTGCTAGCCTTCCCATCCTCACCAAAACCCCCGCCTTACCCGAAACTCCCGAGTTAGCTATCATTTGATTCTCAAGTTCATTTACCACAGCCACCATAGTAGAGGAAGCATGTACAATACATTGCTTGCCAACTGATCCATATACAGGACACTAGCTAAACGCGTATTGTTATAGACGTACCCTTGTACGACAGCCCATGTAGGGTACCTTATTTGTAATATCCGAGGCATTAAACGTATAAATATAATGGAATGTGAATATACCCACCCATACCACATACCCAAATGTTCACCTCAAAATGATGGCGAGACCTACTGGCGCATTTAATGGATTAACCTGAACAAATCATAATGACTTTTCTCATGGGAAAACAAATCCAAAGAACAGTACATAAGCCAGAAATGTCCTTTAACAAATGTAATTTAACTAGCAAAATTAACCCATACCAATTTAATTGGGCTTCTAGACGGCATAGTGACCTACTAACCTGCATAACTGACCCCTGTTCGTAATATTAAATGTTTTCGAACCATGTGAACTATAGCCCTTCACAAAGACATCTCAATTGCAATATTTGGTCAATATATTTCGGTACACGTCCAATATGATAACTTCATGCTGATCCAAAATTAGTTCGGTCTATGAACAACCTTGGGCAGAACCAGTTGAAGGCAGACGATGAAAACATTTCGTCAAAAACGGACACAGGATCTGTAGAGAATCTATAGCTGTTATTTTTAAATTGGTGTCCTGCCCAGTGTACACAGCTGGGAACACATACCTTAATTTTGATTTACAATCAAGGTAACGACCTAATGATCTACATATGATAGAGTCTTTGACAAATAGCCCATACATGTAGTAATATATACCTTTATAATGCTACCTTATATGTAACATACGAAGCATTAGAAGTGGAAGTATGTTGTATTCTATAACTCTTGTGTCAATAACATCGAGCTAACCGTGCATTTATTACACGTTTTAGCACGATTATGCGAAATGTACATGTGTCAAGTGCAGGTGTTCATTAGGAGATTCCATTTCACAAGTCGGGTTAGGAAAGGGACGTCTGTTTTCATACAAGTAATAATCGAATAAACCAAACAAATAAATTACAACATGAAATTTCCTTCACAAGATTAGCTGTTGTTTCCATCGGGAAATAGGCATATATCCTCGTAATATCCCAACAGCTGACTCAGCTGACAACATCACTCCCCATTTGAGAGACCACATAAACTCGTCCACTGACATTGACACGATGCCAACCAAGACGGGAGCATCGTCCCAACTACAGTGCAATAGAATAGAAATAATGTTTTCATAGGCGTGCTCTATGGCTTCGCCCTTGCCCTAAAATATAAACTTTCCCGCGTAAAATAACCATTGAGCACGCCTATGAAAACATTATTTTTTGAATATATTACCCACCCGCTAATCATCAGGGGTTTTGACAAGTTCCCTGAGCCGCTATAATTGCCTCTACCACATTACCTACTCGTGTTTCAGGCTGCCCACTAGAAGGATGCGTCCATGTATGGTCTACCAAATAATCGTAATAATTTATTTTTATACCCTGGGTTGAGGTTCGATGCAGTAAGTGAACTTGAGATGATGAACTATATTATCCTCTCCTTCACATCACACCCATGGCTAGGGCATCCGCATTGGATGTGTTTACAATTAACGTATGCTATTGTCCGTGTATCAGACGCATCGTCGACTGCTCTTGTCCAATCAGAAGGACAACATTGTATAACACTTGTGTCTATAACAATTTGCTAACTGTGTAATTATTGACTGTTTTATCACGGCTGTGTGAAATGAACATTTGTGAAATATGGGATTTCTTACCCACCATACAATTACGTAAAGTTCGACTTTCAATCACCAATTTTATATTGTTGTAATTTGTGTTCGTGCAAAGTTAATATATATATATATTGTGATATGTTCAAATTTTAAGTTCTGTTTGTTTTGATAAAGCTATCCCCGAGATTCCGTTTCATGACCCTTTAGTCAAGTTTTGTAAAACATAAGCAGTTATATAATTTCAATTTATATGGAGTTAATATAGAACATGGTTATGTAATTGCATTAAATTTTACTTTGTGAATTCCAAGTCTGATGTGCATGTTTAGAGAATGAGACAGATAGCCGAGCGAAATGTCACAACTGTGCTGAGAGTTTGATGGGTTAGCGTGCCACTGTAATATACTAGAATTGTATATATAGGAATGGTCGGTGTCTCGATGACCGATCTACCATCTCCAGTTTGAAAGACATTTACAAATGGTCCGATGTTAATGAAACTGTGTTGGTCTGTCTGCCGAATGCCGCCGATCATTCCTGAGTTAGATGGAATGAATATACAATAAATCGGCTTAATATTCAACAGACATGGACCCCGTCGTTGTTGTATCCTGTCTCATTTAAAGAGGCTATCAAGTCTTCGAGAAATCTCGTAGCCGAACTGGAATCTATCTGGGTTATGTAGATAGACAACAGATGACCTTGCGTTATAATATCTAAGATCGCGCACAAGCCCTTGTCTTGAGGACCGAAACTTCTACATTGGCGAGCGATGCTTCAGGATAAAGAAAATTTCTGGATACAATTATTACATCATTAGACGACAGCTTCAAGGGATCGACCGAGGACACTGAGAGTGCTAACTTTTGGACAAAATGGCTGAGCCAGTTAAAGTGCAGGGGCTCCAGGCCATTGCTCAAGGCATCACGAAACAATATACAGATTGATATTCAGGCCAAGTACAGTCGTCAGTTGCAAAAAGAACAGGTAAAGGACCACATTTCTTCTATTCAAAAGTGTGATGGATTGTCTCCAAGTGAGGTGAGAGAGTGACTGTATGATTGCACCGTGGCACTTCAGGCCTTACAAGGCGCCAGAGCTGGGCCGGCTCAAATAGCGGCATCGACCTCCTTCGGATCACTCCATAGAGAGATTGAACACTTTCTCAGTGATAAAAATAGAGAGACTACAACGTGGGCCGACGTACGTACTCACGTGACTACCCAGTTTGTGTCCGCTCATGAAGATGAACGATTGAAAGGTGAGCTTGACACTATTGTCCAGAAACCTAGTGAAGCAATCAGTGATTTTAATCGACGGTTTAACCCTACCTGGCCTGGGGGGAGGCACTTTCCGCCCCCTGTTGGTTTTTTGCTCTTATCTCCGGAACGACAGAAAATTGAGAGCTAAAACTTCTTGACTTTTTAGATTATCATGTTTGGGTCATTTTAAGCGTATTTGCATGACCCCCGAGCAGAGAATCATGGGTAAATTCAAAATGGCGGCCATGTGGGGTACCAGAAAAGTAATGTTTTCGTCATATTTCTTCAAAATTTATGCTTTTCTGTATGGAAAAGTTGGAAAAATCTATTTTATTTCATATCAGGTTATTTTTTACTAATTTATCATGCAGTTTTTGCGAAGAAAAAACAAAAATAAAAAATTCGAAAATGCTGGCCAAAAAATGGTCGAAAAATGCTCTTTTTGGAAGTGACGTCATCATGGCGGCCATCTTGGATTTTTTTACATTTTCTTGTGGAGCTTGACCCAATGATATAGTGTGGTAAGTTTCAGCCCCCTAGCCTTAGCGATAGCGAAAATATATAGGGGGGGACTTTCCGCCCCCCCCCCAAGCTGTGGTACACCCCAAATCGCCCAGGCCAGATAGGGTTAAGGAACTTGCCAGGCGAGCTTACCCTACCGTATCGGATGATGCTAAACGGTTAATGTTACGAGCTTACATCCGCTCCCTGTTCGACAAAACGCTGGCAAGGAAAACAGTAATGGCAAGACATTCTACAAATTTGGATGAGGCCATGAAATACGTCGCTGAACAGACGGCCAGTGCAGAACTGTTGGCGACTATGAATATGCCTACTGAGCATGAGCCTATGGAAGTCGGGTCTTCACAAAATCCCGAAAATGAGGCACGTCAAGAAGAAAGTGTACAGAGTCGTGCAATCGCGGCAGAGATTCGGCGTTTGCGGGATGAAGTCACCCGGCAGATGAGTGTACCGCCTCAGCATACACAGACTGCGCAGGCGCGTGGACAATCACATCAGCGCTGGAGAAACGGTAACCAGGGACAACGTCAACGGTTCCAAGGTGTGCAAATGAACCGGCGTGAATGCCCTCAGTCCGACAATAAGCCAGTTTGTTTCCGGTGCGGCCAGCCAAATTCCATTCAGGCCAACTGCAGAGCCTACCTACCAGGAGGACCACGCGCTGTGCGCGTTCGCATGAATCTCCAAATGCACGTGACCCATGATAGCCCCCAGAGGCGAGTAAGCTTTCGAAACAATTTCATTCAGAATCAATCGAGAAACAGATCGGGGCTAAGACTGCCAATGTCATGGGGAAGGTTCTCGGCTCAGTTAAATCTACAAAGAAGAACAGTGACAGCTCTCATGCGCCTGACATGCGCCTGGCATGTACAACCTTGTTAAGAAAAGATGTGTGGCAACTATTGTCAGCACGCGACCCTTTGCGGAAAGCTGGTACTATATACGCCATCAACGAGACGCCATTGAAAGTTCTTGGACAGACTGAGGTGAAGTTTGAAAATGCTCGACCTGTTTCAGTTACTGTTGTGCCAGAAATGCTGCATCAGTGTGTCTTAGGTTCCGACGCGCTCGGTCTTGGGTGTGCGCGTCTTGACTAAGAAACAGCCAAAATGCGGTGGTTTGACAAAACTTACCAATTAGAAACAGTGCGATTTGGCATACGGGTTGGATCCTCCTCGGTTAAAGAGACTACGGGTCATAAACCAATTGACTGTGTACTTGAGAAATGCTATGACCTATTTGACATTGTCAAGAAACCTGGAGCAGGAAGACACCCCCAGGTCAAGTGTACTATACCTATCAAACAACGGGCCTATCAAATAACAGACCTATAGACTGCCACTGAAGAAACAACATGTTGTCAAGGAATAGATCCAAGAGATGTTGGATGCAGGTGTGATACGACCTTCAACCTCACCTTGGGCTTCATCAATCACCCTGGTACCCACGAAAGACTGTAACATAAGATTTTGCATTGACTATCGTAGGCTAAATTCTAGTGTACGTAGAGATAGCTTGATTTCTGACATTTTTGATTCCCTTGGAGTTAGTAGCATTTTCTCAACTCTTGACCTCGAAAGTGGTTATTGGCAAATACACATGGCTGAAAAAGATATGGAGGAAACGGCCTTTATTTGTTCGGAAGGTCTGTGGGAATGGTCAGTCATGCCATTCGGGTTCTGTAACTCGGGGGCAGTTTTCCAGAGGGCGATGAATGACACTTTTAAAGATTATGTGGACAAATTTGTGTTCAATTATGCAGACGATATTGTGATCTTCTCAACAGATGCAAAACAGCATGCTTACCATCTGGAACTTGTGTAAAAACGCCTTCAGGAATACAACCTTCAGCTTAAGCGCAAAAATGTGTCTTTGCGGCCGATTCAGTCGATCTTCTGGGCTACCATATATCAGCCAATGGTATTTCGCCACAAAGTCAAAAGATAGAAGTTATACGTAGTATGTCATCGCCCACTTCAGTGAGTGAGGTTAGATCCTTACTCGGCATGACTGGTTATTATCGGTCGTGTGTACCACAGTATGCCCCTATATTAGGTCAACTTTTGGCATTGACACGGGAAAATGCACGTTTTTATTGGGGACCTAACCAACAGACAGCCTTTGACAGACTAAAAGGTATATTATGTTCTGACATAGTTCTAGCCTACCCTGATCTGCAGAGACCATACAAGCTCTACACAGATGCGTTTAGCTATGCAGTAGGTGCTATTTTGGTCCAGGAGGGTGACGATGGTATAGTATGTATCTTCAACATTGAAGGATGGTCAGTTGAGATGGCCAGTCATAGAGAAAGAAACTTATGCAGTGGTGTATGCTTTACAAAAGCTGCGGCCATATTTGTATGGGGCTGAATTTGTAGTTTATACCGACCACAAACCATTGAAGAGTCTTTTCGTAGGTGAATTCAAGAACACGATGGGCTGTACTTATTGCCGAATATGGATGCAAAATAGAATATATTGGTGCCAATACCATCAGGGCAGATATGCTTTCACGCCTTCGACGTCCTCCGGAAGTGACGACCTTTGACACTGGTGATTACGTCATTCCAGAGTCAGATGACGAGGTACTACATTATGTGCCTCTTGATGCACATGACATCGACGTAGCCGAATTACGTCAACAGCAGGAGAATGAGTATGGGTATTTTCTAAAGAATGTCCCAGACGATTATGCAATACATAATGGGGGTACTGTACTAAACGTCCATCGCCATTAGAAGCAGAATATCCCAGAGCAGTCTTGCCCTCAGCTTTCAGGCAGCGTGTATTAGAACAAGCTCATGAGCGCACTGGTCATCAAGGGTCACACAAAAAGCTATGTCTAATTCGAGATAGTTTTGTGTGGCTTGGCATGTGCAGAGATGTCGTTTCATTTATTGGCACCTGTCCGAGGTGTCAGGTTAATAGACGGGTTCGAACTATACCGAAATGCCACTTGCACAGCACCCTGGACAGATAGTAGGCATGGATTTGATAGGCCCGATGACTCACTTTCCTACAGGAAATGTGTACATTTTGGTCATTATTGACCACCATACTGCATGGGCTGAAGCCAATGCTATTCCAGCAAAGACTTCTGAATGAGGGAAAGGTCTTTGATGAGTACTGTACACGCCATGGTATACCTGAGATAGTGATTACCGATTTAGGTAAAGAGATCAATGCTGGCTCACTTCGAAGAAAGTTCAAAGCAGTTGGTATTGATCACCGTAGAACCACACCGTACCATCCTCAGACCAATGGCAAGACAGAAAGGTTCAACCAGACCTTTAAGAATATAATTCAGAAGTCAGTGAATAACCAATCTAGACGTTGGGAGTCTGAGATGCCAGCGGCACTCATGGCGTACCGGAATACTGTACATGTCTCAACCGGTTATACGTCATTCTTTCTGACCTATGGCCGCCGTGCACGTCTTCCGCGTTCACTTCCTGTTGATGCATCTCAAGATTTGGATGACAGACGATTTTAGGTAATGCTTACAACGTGCCAAGGTGGCAACGGAAAAGTCACGACGATATCACCGCGCTCAGATAAATAGGCGAGCTAACGCAGGTGAGTTCAAGATGGTGATTCCGTAGTTCTAAAAGCAGAAGAGCGGATTAAACTTACATCTCATTGTGACCCCCAGTATGAGATAACCCGGATAAATGGCCCAGTTACACATATCCGTCACTCCCGATCAGGGAAGCGAAAAGTGGTGAATATCAGTAAGTTGCACATCGTTGACCCCCAAATCGTTTGGGATGGGGTGGATCCTCGGCCCATACGCAATCCTGCTCTCCTCTGGCAACGAAGAGGATTACTGGATTTTGTAGGCGAAGGGGCTGCCTTTGCCTATGTGCTCGCCACTTCACATGAGGTCGATGTCCTGCGCCGAATAAACCAGTCAGCACGTGCAGAAACGAACTCAATTGTTCACTATTCTAATAAACTAGCCTCACATATCAACAAAGCCTTTTATGAAATTGGGGTCAATCGTGACCAACTAAACAGACAGTCTGCTACCGTTGCTAATATTACTCAGTATATTGATATTCTTGTTGATGATGGCAATGAAGCTCGGACTGAACCAACGACGACTCATATTGTTACTACGATTCGTGCATGTCGTTGACGCGTTAGAATTGACCGTGCAATCTTTTGCGGAGGCTCAATTACACTACCGACATCAAGTGGCTTCTTTGGAGTTAGGCCGTCTCATGGAGGATTTTTTTTCACCCTCTCAACTTCGGACGATGCGATAGCTCCTACTGGTGGGTGTTCGTCTCATTTTTCCATACAAATGGTATTACCGCAATGTATTGTGCGTCCAGTTTGGAACAAGGAAACACTTTCCTACGCGGCCACTCTCCTATTGATTGACGATCGCGCTTACGTCGAATATGGTTTGCAGTCCTGGGATATGCCTTTACAAGAGCCTGGACATTATGTACAAATCGTCTTAGCGTCGGGTCATATTGGACTGGACACAGAGACTGGATGGTATTTTGTCCCGACCCGGTGTATGAGTCATTCTTCTCGAGTATGCTATGGTAGTGTGCAAATGCAACATATTCCCTGCATCATGAGTGTTTTAACGAATAGTTCTAATACCGCTTGCATGGTGCGGCTATCGCAATTGAATGATTCTTCGAGCAAATTGTTTGAGCTCTCTTCATTAACTTACGGTAAGTGTGTTTTTACTGGTATGTGCTGGAAAATGCAGTCTGCTACTCTTTATTCTAAAGAATTCTCATTTCTTGTAGATAGGGTTCAAATACCTAACATTGCCATTCCCAAACTCTTGAATGTTACAAGAATTATTGTCCGTTTGAATGCCACTCCTTGGCAGGCATTGAATAAGGTGATGCATGTTCCCTTGCAGCCATTAGCTGACGTTGACGATATGACAATTGACGTATCAGTGAATGACCTTTTGACATATATTTCTTTCACCATGGGTACCCTTGTCGCGATTTTGTATATCTTTTGTACACCTTATAATCTGTATAGATATTGTTCTCAATCGTGGAACTTCATTGTACGTCAGCCTCTTCCACCCGGTGGCATTGAAATGCATGACCTGCCATTGGACAGTACTCCGGAGACTGCTTCACGTGACCATGTTTTTCCATCTTTGTATCCTTCTTTGTAATGTTTTTGTTTTTCTTTCTTTCATTACTCTTGCCAGTGGGCGTGCGTTTTCCTGCAGGGAACGTACTCTCACTTGAGGTGAAGTTCTGGTGTATTGGTTCCTGCTGAATTGATCACTCATGCAGTCTCTAGCACCATTTCTGTTCCTCGTCTTATTGTCGTTACTCTTCTCTTTATTTTGTTTGACTTTCTTGACATTTTAATACATTTAAATGCTGTTTTGCATTTTTGTTTTGCTTTTCATGAAATGTTTTGAGTACATTGTTTTGTTTTGGTAAACTATTTTGAATTCGAAGCGGAGGTACTCGAAGGATTTTCCAGCACTTGTTTTCGTCATCCTTGATATGTGCACACTTGCTGTGTGACTAGCCTGTTGTATACGGTATTTGGAGTATTTTGTTTGCAGAAATTTTGCTGAATGTGACATTACGACACTACGCTATGAACATGGACTCTGGTTATTGGACAATGATTCAAGGTATTTAACTGATATTGCGGATAACAAACTAACCTATGAATATGAACTTTGGAAATCATTTTAATGAATTATACATTTTGTTACTTTTGTTTTTCTACTTTGAGATGAATGCACTTTCTCCGATAGTATCATCCATCTTCCAGTTCTGGGGAATGTGTGAAATATGGGATTTCTTAGCCACCATACAATTACGTAAAGTTCGACTTTCAGTCACCAATTTTATATTGTAGTAAATTGTGTGCATGCGAACTTAATATATATTGTGATGTGTTATAATTTTAAGTTCTGTTTGTTTTGATAAAGCTATCCCCGAGATTTCGTTTCATGACCTTGGTCAGGTTTTGTAAAACATAAGCAGTTATATAATTTCAATTTATATGGGGTTAAGATAGAAAATGATTATGTAATTGCACTGAATTGTACTTGTGAATCCCAAGTCTGATGTGCATGTTTAGAAAATAAGACAGACAAATTTCACAACTGTGCTGAGAGTTTAACGGGTTAGCTTGGCCCTGTAATATACTAGAATTGTATATACAGGAATGGTCGGTGTGTACAGGCAGACTAATTCACCATCATGTCTCGATGATAGATGTACCATCTCCAGTTTGAAAGACATTTACAAATGGTCTGATGTTAATGAAGCTGTCTGCCGAATGCCGCCGATCATTCCTGAGTTAGGCGGAATGAATTTACAATAAATCGGCTTAATATTCAACAGACATGGACCCGGCCGTTGTTGTATCCTGTCTCATTTGAAGAGGCAATCAAGTCTTCGAGAAATCTCGTAGCCGAACTGGAATCTATCTGGGTCAACAGACGACCTTGCGTTATAATATCTAAGATCGCGCACAAGCCCTTGTCGTCTTGAGGACCGAAACTTCTACAATGTGTCAAGTGCAGGTGTTCATTGGGAGATTCTATTTTACACGGTGGGAGATAAAGGGGTTGTCTGCTTCATAAAATCGAATAAACACACAAATAAATTACAAGATCGAATTTCCCTCTTGAATTTTACTGCTGTTTTCATCGTGAAATTGATTAACAAAGCGACATAAATAGACCTAAATCCAAGTATGTTCCACAGAGCCTGTTTCAGCATACAGAATAACTCTCCATTTGAGAGACCACATAAACTGGTCCACTGACAACCAAGTTTAAAATATGTTTTCAACCTTTCATTATAACCCTTGTTGAAAATCAATTTGAGTAGTGCAATAGAATTGAAATAAGTTTTTCATAGGCGTGCTCAATGGTTATTTTACGCACGGTTAGTGTGAGAAAGTTTATAAATTTTAGAGCGAGGGCTTCGTCCTTGCACTAAAATATAAACTTTCCCACACTAACCGTTCGTAAAATAACTATTGAGCACCTATGAAAACATTATGTCTTAAGTTGAATGATGTAAAAATAGAATTTCGCTTGAATATCGAGATCAAACTGAATTTACACAGGTAATCCAATTTACTTTACTTATTACTCAAGTTGGGTGTAAATTAATTTTCCTTTTTCTTGGGATACAATTCGATCTACTGAGTAGTTCGGGAAATATTGAGTGGACAAGGCGAACTCGGATCAGATGATTCCCTGTGTGCATATTGATTGACAGACATCAAGAATACTGAAGAGGGCCGTTTTGGGGTGTAAAAAAAACAGCCTCTGTTGTCAGTTTAGAGAATGTCATTGCAGCCAAATATGTCTATAGATTAGTGATTCGGACGGAATATGTTATGAACGAAATTGTTAGGTATTTCAATTGCTCTCCTGGAATCAGTTTTCACAGATTTGGCAGCCATATTGGATGTGTGGATTGCGAAAGTTCTGCGATAATAACTGACCGAATAACCGCCTCAACGAAATATATATATGCGCTTATATACAAAATAATCCCTATAAAGTCATCTTGAATAGAACAAACGATAACCATCCATTGCGCCTGAAGTGACTCGATAGTGGAGAAGTTTTGAAAGCATCACATCACTTGATAATCGACCCAGTAACATGTTCGAACTATCATACGCATATGATTTTGTACGGTCATGATTTGCATATGATCCGTACGGTATTATGACCGTTGTCTATTATGACCGTTTCGTTTCCTTGCACACACAACTTTCACGGAATTGAATAAAATTTTACTGGTTTGAAGAGATGATAACTACAGATAATTTTAGAAAATTTCAGCCTCGTAGGGTACATTTTCCGTGATAAAATGGAATTCAAAGAAAATACTTATTCATTTAAAATTTTGTCGGAGGATTTCATATTCAAGTCTTAGAAGTAAAAGAACAAGTGAGAAATGACTACATTGTAGTCAAAACCTGCGGCAGTGGCAATAATACAGTGAAAGACATATCAGCGGAGGTAGTTTTAGCGACAGTGGCAATAATACAGTGAAAGACATAT
The DNA here is from genome assembly GCA_036873755.1 of Hanleya hanleyi. Classification (NCBI taxonomy): domain Eukaryota; kingdom Metazoa; phylum Mollusca; class Polyplacophora; order Lepidopleurida; family Hanleyidae; genus Hanleya; species Hanleya hanleyi. Next base: position 21,275 of record JAVTVY010026354.1, on the reverse strand, counting down.
CAGCGGAGGTAGTTTTAGCGATGGGAGATCCACGTGACTTGCATCAATATTTGTTGTAGAAAAAAGCGCCATCTGCCAGTGTTTTCATGACAAGGGAAGTAATTTTCAACTTCTAACCCACAATTGTAGGAATTGCGTCATAGGTCTGATACCATATGTATAGATTCACTTTCGCCGTTAAAAATCCGACGATTGCGACGGGTCCGTGCCGCATGAATTGACAGGCGAAGTCACAATGATCGCTTTGGCAATGCCTTGGTACAAGTATCGTGTATGCCAATTTTCAAAACATTCGGTTCAGCGGTTGATTTTTGTAAATCAAAAAGGCTTTCAAATATTTGGAAATCCAAATAAATTTCAAGGATTTAGTCATAGCGCGAAAATCTCCGCTCTTAGTCTCCCTTCTCGCTTACTTTGCCGAGCAAAATGGAAAATTTATATTTTCTTCAAAGTTAATTTTCAATGAATTTAGTATCAGATCTATCACTTTGATCTGTGAAGCTATGAAATGGGGGTGAAGGCTTTATCGAACTGTCCAAGAGGCATAATGACACTTTTCACTATTCAAATTTAGGCCTGTGACAGTCTTGTTATTGGATTATAATAATTGATTAAGTTTCTGCATTTACGTGTGTTATCATCTGAAAATTAAATACCTTGACACTCTTTTCCATGTAGGAAGTCAACACCAATACATGGTTTGCTCCTTCTATATAAATGCTGAACTATTTCATCTCATCTGACATGTTCAACCAAGCTTTTTCGAAGGTTGCTAATTTTATTAATTTCGTTTTTTTTAATCAAATTTCGCAAATAAGAAACATTTCTAGTCAGTATCTATGGATATCTCCCTATAGTCAATTCGCGAATATATTTGCCTCTAAGTCATTCCGAAGGCGAAATTCCGAAATTTCAGGGCTAGTTCACTAAACAAGGTCTGTGTGTAGGAGAATAATGTCGAATTGATCACTGTTCTCGTTATTATCTTTTGGTACATCAAATTATTGCATTCAGGAAAATGACTGCCAAGTTAAAGTCAATATGAAAGGTATCTAAGTATCAAAATCAAACTAAAAAACCCCTCCAGGAAATCAAGGCCCTAGCTTTTGAGAACGAGGTCAAAAATAGATCGCTTTTATGGTCAGTATCTGCTAATATATAACGTAATTCCATCCGTAAAACTGATTGACAAACTAACGTAAATTGTGAAGTGTAGAACCAGTAAATTCTAGCAGAAATAGGCTCTGACTTGAGAGAATGATGTCAAATGCAATATATTTCTGCCCATTGTCTGCTGATACGTATAAGTATTGAATTTACGGGAGCGATTAATGCTAATCTAAAGGGATTCTGAGTGCAGAAGAGGACAGGAACATCAATACCAGCGAAGCAAGGCCCTGGCTTGTGAGAATGAGGATAGAGAGGATGTGTTCCGAAAGAGGATCTTCAAAACAGCTATGTGCCAAATTCCATGCTTGTAACCAAAAGTGCACAATATAACTGCACAACTATGATGTATTGTTCGCGCACAGTATTGTCTAACTCATTAAATACTAGATAGTCATTTTTGTATTATAAATCCAGTTGCGCATAAAGTCAGTTTTGAGTATTATCAATGAGAGCTAAGAGAGTAAGTGCAACTCCAGGGATTGGAGGGTCATCGTTTAGATTTCCACAGAGGGTTAAATTATTCTTCCTTTCAAAACATATTTCCATATATGCGAATCTTGAATATATGTCATTTCTATAAGTTAAACATCTTTATTCGGCGAAAATTGGTGAGTGGCTCCCTTACTTCTGAAACGTAATTGTTGCGTTTGTTTTTATGATGCATGATCTATAATTTGATACCAAGTATTATTCAATGTTAATCATAATAACAATGTGTTACTTCTCTACTTTTTCACCAATTTGTGAATTATCTAGATTGGGTAGATAAAATGATCACTAAAAATAGTGAACTTATATTTCTACTTACTAAGACAGTCGCCTATGACTGTATGCAAATTCGCTGAACCACTGACAGAGTTGCGGCTCATCTTTCTTGGTATATAAGCAATTCAAGAATCTTAAAGTGTATATACATGCTGTTCAGTGAAAATGGTAATATCTGAAGACAATGACTGATGTGTCGATCGACAGCTTTTAAGCGACTGAAGTTTCCTATGTCTTGACGTGGGTGAATTGAAATCTGAACGGAAATCAACGAAGAAATAATTCATTGCACCGGATATAGTTGCATTCAAACGTGCATGAAGACAGGGGTTGTCATGTGCGATCGGAGGTTGAAACGAAAAGTGTGGCAGAGATCACGCTCTCTTAGCGCATGCGTATTTCAAAAAGCCACAACAAAACGTAGAAGAACAACGCGAACATCCCGTAGATCTGTGCCGCAGGTAGAAATGCCTAAACCACCTTTATCACACCAATTCTCCTCTAGAATTCCATAATGTCTCGTTGTTGATTTCAATCACTATCCTGAAACAAGGGACTTTGAAACGACTGCCACGTTCTACCACTACAATACAAATGTATGTATTTACTATTACTCGAAGACACCGTTGAGGTGCCTAAAGTAAACAACGTTTTGTGACACAACAGCTTCTCAAAACTGTCCAAAATTTGGTCAGCGGATTCAGTAATATCTGAATAATATACACAAGGTCAATTCAGATGAAAGGTTTCCACAGTTTTCCCACAAAATTGATCTATTTCGCAAAACGGCCATAATTGCTCACTCTTGGACCCCCTAAAAAGTGGGGTTTTCATCTGGGACGCAGGCACGACCTAAATTATCTAATTATCTTTGGACACGAAAAGCACCCAAAGCTGCTTCCTGAGTAGCACATTTCTTTCCCACAGATTCAATTCAAAATATTATCTATTTGTTTGAAAAAGCTCAAGAACCTCGCAAAACGGCCATAATACCACGCTGACACGTACAATATCAGACATCTCACATCAGTGGCCTGATCAGTCTCTACGCGCCCAGAGGTCAAGTGGAGGTTATGCAGAATCCAGTGCGCCACGCCAGAAACACACCCTATACTAATATCGTGTTTACAAAGTGTACTCGACTAAAATGAACAGTGTAGCCTGCATAGTAAAGTCGGTAGAAAAGAAGGGAGGTCGAAGCTTCGTCTACTCCATGAGCGCTTCACGCCCCGCTTGCCCCATTTAGAGTACGGGTGGTCCCTATCTCCCCCTCCCCCTAAAACACCCGAGCGCTCCGCTAAACTTCGACTGCGCTGACGCACCATGAGGTCTCCTCCAGCCCAAACCGTCTTCTACGGGCTTGAAGACGAGACCATCCACGACCCATTTGGGCCACGTATGGTTCATCAAACGGCGAGTGACAATGGGCCGATAAAGGCCTTATTTTAGGATTGTATAGCATTGTGTTATCAAATACACTTTCAAAGTTTGTCGTCTGTATTTTCCGATGAACCCTGTCGTGGTCTTGAAATATGGTTCTAGAAAAAATCCGATTTAACAGAGCCCGCTGAAGCACAAATGTCTATTGCATCAAATACACTATTTTTTTTATATTTTTTTTTTCAGCAATAAAGAAGTTGTTATCCATAGAATAGCATTGTGTTATCAAATACACTTTCAAAGTTTGTCGTCTGTATTTTCCGATGAACCCTGTCGTGGTCTTGAAATATGGTTCTAGAAAAAATCCAATTTAACAGAGCCCGCTGAAGCACAAATGTATATTGTTCAGAAAGGGGTATACGTATTCAAACAGCTATAGATTAACTGAATTTTCTTCAAGCTTCTAAAGATAGGTGCAGATTTGCTCAGCATTGATTGGAAAACCGACGGATACAATACATATGATGAAGTTATCAATAAGTGATGTCATATGGGGACCATCTCCAAACATCCATTAAATATAGATTATCCCCAAAATTTTAAATTTGAAGTTTTCTGTCAGTAATAATTGTGAATCAATTTCATCGAAACGGCCTATATCCTGCTGCTTGTCTACCGGCTTTTGATTTCAGTAAGTGTTGATCGCATAGCGATGGATCCTGAATCTGATCATGAGCTGTGGCATGAGTGGCGTTTCCAAAAATACATCTACGATCTATGAAATGATTTTTGAGATAGGAAGAATAAATTGGTCGTCACGACCCCAGCTTATCGCGCCGATGCTCTACCTACTCAGCTATGACGGTCCATAGGTATTAAAACAGTGGAATGTCCCTGTGACGACAAACCTTCTCTCTCGGTGTTGCAATGTGTGCAACTGGCTTTATAATAAAGAAATGATATTTGGTATAGCCCGCCACTGAGCATATATACATATGAAATGATCTTTGAGAGAGAAAGAATAAATTGGTCGTCAGGTAGCCAGATCGAACATGGCCCTTTTTCTACTATTCTCACATGCTCACCTATCTCTACTACTCACAGACTACGCATATGCTGAATGACATCATTTCCACTACACACCACCCCAATCGGACTCTCCCCCAACGAGCGGTTCAATAGGATACCACGCACGGCCCATTTGAGCCACGGACCCAGAACTGACACATCAAATGTCATCTTTCTATACTACTGCCCGACTGCACATACCAGCATGACGGCACTTCCATTGCAAACCACCCCAAACTGAGTCTCCCCCACGAGCTTTGCCCACCTTACACGACCCATTCGGACCAGCGCACCTCCAAAACAGTCCTTCTCTTCTACTACCCGAAGGCGCATGCGCAGAATGTGACTTCTAATAACAACCACCCCAGTCGGACTGTCCCCCACGGGCGTTGCCCGCCTCATTCGGCTCATTTGGCCCACTGGTTATTGTGAGCAATAAAATTGTGCGTGTCAGGAGTGGGATTCGAACCCACGTCCGCATATGTGCAGACCCCATAACCATAGTGCTATATTTGTACAATGGTTTTACAACATGGTGAAGTATAACGAAAAAGGTGGGTGTCAGGGGTGGGATTCGAACCCACGTCCCCACATGTGTGGACCAGCGCCTTAGACCACTCGGTCGTCCTGACCAACGCTGTTATGATGAACATAATGAGTCATATATAGTGCTACATTTTGTTGCATGCTTTTACATGTCGCCGTATGTATTGCTGTATTTGGCCCCATTCTAGGCCACTGATTGGCTATTTTTCCAGCCCGCTGATTGACTGGTCTATGCCACCTAGGTTAAAATTAGAATTCGACATTTCTGTTCAAGCTCGGGCCATTGTTCATGCTCGTAACCTTTTGTACAGACTACACGCAGGTAAGAAATAGTTTAGATTTTTTGATTCAACAACATTTGCAAGTGAGAACAAGAAGCGATTTGAATATTGAAATGCGGGCCAGTCTTACATCAGTACATCTCGGTCCTCGACTTCGGAGTAGCACTATTCTGTGGACCATCTACTACCACACATGGTGTCACAAATGACGCCACCTAGTCTTCTGTGGATACACTCCAAGGTGGACACATACCCACCACCGTGGTGTATAGGGGTAGACATGTTTCAAGTGCGCATCAGAGCGTATTTGCTCTTGAAGATCTCGCTGATTGGTGGAAAGAACAACGTCGGAGAGTTCGTGTGGGGTGCGGAATTATAAAAGTGGCCGTTTATCGAACATATCAACATATGCATGAAGCCATTTACTCGTCCGGAGGATTTGCGAAGCCACGAGTCCTCCATCTACAATGGCGCACGGTATACTTGTATAACCTACGAATGATCATTTAATCCGGAGTATTACTCCGAGGGAACGAGGGAACAATGTAATGATTGTGGTCAGCTCTTCAAACGGCCCAGTCAATGAAAACAGCATCAACGTTTGCTTCAACATCCCACTTAAAAGGAGCCCGGAGAGATGAGCCGTACAGTCGAGACAGCCGGGAGACACCACCTGCCCAACGCTTGCCGAACACGAGCCCATGCCCAGTCCGCCTATCGAGGGGTCCCTGGATGCCCAGACGGACACCGGCGATATGGTACAGAATCATACGCCTGGAGACATCGAAGATTTTCAGGACGATCCCATAAATGTTCCTAGCGATCTCTTAGCAGAAAACCACCCAGTGAGTGACATCTACTGGCACCACTGGGCCATGATCCGACGACGTTTTCACCGTCATCGCTCTATTCAAGATATCTACAATTTCCTACCCGTCTACGCAGCTGTCTTCAATGACCAACCTACGACTTTCAAATTAAATGTCGCTGCGTTATTTCTATTCCAGTGCCAACAACCAAGTGTGCGACCATCCTTTCACCATCACCAATCGTGCGTCACTGGAGACGACCCTTACCCAACTAGAGACCATGGGTGGCCCAACACAGTTTCGTAGTAATGGCCCCGGTCTAATTTCATAATACGATAGACTGTCCTTGTTCTGCTACATCATAATTCTTCTTGTCTTCTTAATAGCTTATATCTATAATACCATCCTATTCAGCATTATCAACGCTGTAAACGAGTACGTACAGATCGAGGGCTGGCTTCGTCTACACGCTGATCGGAATCATAGAGTAAATTTTGTCCCCTTGGGTGTGCCTAAAAATCGGGGCTCATTTACGGAAAGAAAATCTGACAAAAAACGGGCTGGTTGACCCCCACTTTTGTTTGCCTTCTTAAGTTGAGACCGGACCAGGAAACCTGATTAAGAAGTTTAATTGAAATCGCTCTTACAGATTTTTCTGGAAATTGAGCCAAATTTGACCATTTTTCGACATTTTAAGGGGTTTTCTAGGAAAAATGAAACAAGCATGGAGGAAAATGTTCGAGTTTAATTTTTCTATCACATAGCAGTGCTATATCTTAAAATAATAGTTTCATCATGCTCTTTCCGAAAATATATACATATAAGTGATTTGGGTTGAAGGTTTTACGCCAACTGGTGGCCGAAAAACGGACCCATAGTCTATTCCATGCCGAATGGAAGAATCCCTGGTGTGCACCGTTTAAGGCATAATAGTGGAGTCTATGCATTATCTCAATGTAGACTCCATTACGGAGCGGAGATGTGTCATTACGCCGGATTGCTTAATTTTGATTGCCTAGTTACATCTGAAGCGCTATTTTCGGAGCAGGTGGAAAAAAGACCAGGAGTTCGATTAAAATAATCCACAGTGTGTCCATTAGTATACTATTGAAGTTATTGCATACTGTATTCTATACAGGAGTTATCTCCCCCTGGAATGATATTTCGGTGGATATTATGGCAGATCGAGGTCCTATCAGAATGATATAAATTTGCCAGAACTATTTTCTTTACAAGAGAACCCATTTACAGTCCATAAAGGATGGAACGGATGTATATTATTGAAGTTTTATGAATTATTTCTCAAGTTTCTGAAGCATTTCCCATGTTTCTTGGAGAAAATTTAGTGCAAATTTACCAATAATTTGACTTGGTTACATCTCTTATTTGCATTTTCCAGCGTTCCTGGTATCACTGGAAAGCGGAAAAGCAACCACGGCCTTCATATTGCCGAATGGATGTCCATTATTAAGAGTAAATGGGTTAATTTTGAGTTTTGTTTTCGAAAATCCTGCTAGAGTTAGCAAAAGTGATCAAAACAAAGATGGGGTAGAGGGAAAGTTATCAGACGGATTTCCCACAATAATATGTATAACTGGCAAGTGTTTTATACCGGCATACTCGCAAACACTCTCAGATTACGATAAATGTGAATAATTAATTTCTCGAAAAACACCCTGCCCCTTAAGGTGGCCCTCCACAGTTTCGTAGTAATGGCCCCGGTCTAATTTCATAATACGATAGACTGTCCTTGTTCTGCTACATAATAATTCTTCTTGTCTTCCTAATAGCTTATATCTATAATACCATCCTATTCAGCATTATCAACGCTGCAAACGAGTACGTACAGATCGAGGGCTGGCTTCGTCTACACGCTGATCGGGATCATAGAGTAAATTTTGTCCCCTTGGGTGTGCCTAAAAATCGGGGCTCATTTACGGAAAGAAAATCTGACAAAAAACGGGCAGGTTGACCCCCACTTTTGTTTGCCTTTTTAAGTTGAGACCGGACCAGGAAACCTGATTAAGAAGTTTAATTGAAATCGCTCTTACAGATTTTTCTGGAAATTGAGCCAAATTTGACCATTTTTCGACATTTTAAGGGGTTTTCTAGGAAAAATGAAACAAGCATGGAGGAGAATGTTCGAGTTTAATTTTTCTATCACATAGCAGTGCTATATCTTAAAATAATAGTTTCATCATGCTCTTTCAGAAAATATATACATATAAGTGATTTGGGTTGAAGGTTTTACGACAACTGGTGGCCGAAAAACGGACCCATAGTCTATTCCATGCCGAATGGAAGAATCCCTGGTGTGCACCGTTTAAGCATAATAGTGGAGTCTATGCATTATCTCAATGTAGACTTCATTACGGAGCGGAGATGTGTCATAACGCCGGATTGTTTAATTTTGATTGCCTAGTTACATCTGAAGCGCTATTTTCGGAGTCAGGTGGAAAAAAGACCAGGAGTTCGATTAAAATAATCCACAGTGTGTCCATTAGTATACTATTGAAGTTATTGCATACTGTATTCTATACAGGAGTTATCTCCCCCTGGAATGATATTTCGGTGGATATTATGGCAGATCGAGGTCCTATCAGAATGATATAAATTTGCCAGAACTATTTTCTTTACAAGAGAACCCATTTACAGTCCATAAAGGATGGAACGGATGTATATTATTGAAGTTTTATGAATTATTTCTCAAGTTTCTGAAGCATTTCCCATGTTTCTTGGAGAAAATTTAGTGCAAAATTACCAATAATTTGACTTGGTTACATCTCTTATTTGCATTTTCCAGCGTTCCTGGTATCACTGGAAAGCGGAAAAGCAACCACGGCCTTCATATTGCCGAATGGATGTCCATTATTAAGAGTAAATGGGTTAATTTTGAGTTTTGTTTCGAAAATCCTGCTAGAGTTAGCAAAAGTGATCAAAACAAAGATGGGGTAGAGGGAAAGTTATCAGACGGATTTCCTACAATAATATGTATAACTGGCAAGTGTTGTATACCGGCATACTCGCAAACACTCCCAGATTACGATAAATGTGAATAATTAATTTCGAAAAACACCCTGCCCCTTAAGGTGGCCCTCCACAGTTTCGTAGTAATGGCCCCGGTCTAATTTCATAATACGATAGACTGCCCTTGTTCTGCTACATCATAATTCTTCTTGTCTTCTTAATAGCTTATATCTATAATACCATCCTATTCAGCATTATCAACGCTGCAAACGAGTACGTACAGATCGAGGGCTAGCTTCGTCTACACGCTGATCGGGATCATGGAGTAAATTTTGTCTTGCCTCAGTTATGCTCCTTGGGTGTGCCTAAAAATCGGGACTCATTTACGGGAAGAAAATCTGACAAAAAACGGGCAGGTTGACCCCCACTTTTGTTTGCCTTTTTAAGTTGAGACCGGACCAGGAAACCTGATTAAGAAGTTTAATTGAAATCGCTCTTACAGATTTTTCTGGAAATTGAGCCAAATTTGACCATTTTGCGACATTTTAAGGGGTTTTCTAGGAAAAATGAAACAAGCATGGAGGAAAATGTTCGAGTTTAATTTTTCTATCACATAGCAGTGCTATATCTTAAAATAATAGTTTCATCATGCTCTTTCCGAAAATATATACATATAAGTGATTTGGGTTGAAGGTTTTACGCCAACTGGTGGCCGAAAAACGGACCCATAGTCTATTCCATGCCGAATGGAAGAATCCCTGGTGTGCACCGTTTAAGGCATAATAGTGGAGTCTATGCATTATCTCAATGTAGACTCCATTACGGAGCGGAGATGTGTCTATACGCCGGATTGCTTAATTTTGATTGCCTAGTTACATCTGAAGCGCTATTTTCGGAGTCAGGTGGAAAAAAGACCAGGAGTTCGATTAAAATAATCCACAGTGTGTCCATTAGTATACTATTGAAGTTATTGCATACTGTATTCTATACAGGAGTTATCTCCCCCTGGAATGATATTTCGGTGGATATTATGGCAGATCGAGGTCCTATCAGAATGATATAAATTTGCCAGAACTATTTTCTTTACAAGAGAACCCATTTACAGTCCATAAAGGATGGAACGGATGTATATTACTGAAGTTTAATGAATTATTTCTCAAGTTTCTGAAGCATTTCCCATGTTTCTTGGAGAACATTTAGTGCAAAATTACCAATAATTTGACTTGGTTACATCTCTTATTTGCATTTTCCAGCGTTTCTGGTATCACTGGAAAGCGGAAAAGCAACCACGGCCTTCATATTGCCGAATGGATGTCCATTATTAAGAGTAAATGGGTTAATTTTGAGTTTTGTTCTCGAAAATCCTGCTATAGTTAGCAAACGTGATCAAAACAAAGATGGGGTAGAGGGAAAGTTATCAGACGGATTTCCCACAATAATATGTATAACTGGCAAGTGTTGTATACCGGCATACTCGCAAACACTCTCAGATTACGATAAATGTGAATAATTAAGTTCTCGAAAAACACCCTGCCCCTTAAGGTGGCCCTCCACAGTTTCGTAGTAATGGCCCCGGTCTAATTTCATAATACGATAGACTGTCCTTGTTCTGCTACATCAAAATTCTTCTTGTCTTCTTAATAGCTTATATCTATAATACCATCCTATTCAGCATTATCAACGCTGTAAACGAGTACGCACAGATTGAGGGCTGGCTTCGTCTACACGCTGATCGGAATCATAGAGTAAATTTTGTCCCCTTGGGTGTGCCTAAAAATGGGGGCTCATTTACGGAAAGAAAATCTGACAAAAAACGGGCAGGTTGACCTCCACTTTTGTTTGCCTTTTTAAGTTGAGACCGGACCAGGAAACCTGATTAAGAAGTTTAATTGAAATCGCTCTGACAGATTTTTCTGGAAATTGAGCCAAATTTGACCATTATTCGACATTTTAATTGGTTTTCTAGGAAAAATGAAACAAGCATGGAGGAAAATGTTCGAGTTTAATTTTTCTATCACATAGCAGTGCTATATCTTAAAATAATAGTTTCATCATGCTCTTTCAGAAGATATATACATATAAGTGATTTGGGTTGAAGGTTTTACGACAACTGGTGGCCGAAAAACGGACCCATAGTCTATTCCATGCCGAATGGAAGAATCCCTGGTGTGCACCGTTTAAGGCATATTCTAACATGCTCCATGTTATAGCCGTGCGCTGATTGGTCCAGACCTCAAAACACACTGGGATTATCACACGATAATCTTCATTTGTTTGTTGTGATCTGTTTCATTCACGTGCCGAACTGGTGACGTCTCATTCTTGTGACGCAGTGCTGCAAAGCTGAGCGACGATTGGTTCATTCACTGCGCAGTGGGCGGAGTTCACACAGCTGCAGCTCGTGAACGGACAGCACGAGCGAGCAAACCAGTAACGAAAATCTTGCGTCAAAACGGGTTAGATTTGCAGAAAATATGCAATTCCGCTTATGAAATGAGGAAATGGTTATCATTGTGCATGTTAGAATGGAATTAATGACCTTCTTAGTGAATATTATCGTGTAATAATTTTTCGATGTTTAGTTTTAGACCTCATCAAAAAACCTCGCGGCTACGCCGCTCGGTTTTTTGATTAACGGTCTAAAACTAAACATCGAAAAATTATTACACGATAATGTTAACTAAGGCGGTCATTAACTCCTAAATAGTAGAGTCTATGCATTATCTCAATGTAGACTCCATTACGGAGCGGAGATGTGTCATTACGCCGGATTGCTTAATTTTGATTGCCTAGTTACATCTGAAGCGCTATTTTCGGAGTCAGGTGGAAAAAAGACCAGGAGTTCGATTAAAATAATCCACAGTGTGTCCATCAGTATACTATTGAAGTTATTGCATACTGTATTCTATACAGGAGTTATCTCCCCCTGGAATGATATTTCGGTGGATATTATGGCAGATCGAGGTCCTATCAGAATGATATAAATTTACCAGAACTATTTTCTTTACAAGAGAACCCTTTTACAGTCCATGAAGGATGGAACGGATGTATATTATTGAAGTTTTATGAATTATTTCTCAAGTTTCTGAAGCATTTCCCATGTTTCTTGGAGAAAATTTAGTGCAAATTTACCAATAATTTGACTTGGTTACATCTCTTATTTGCATTTTCCAGCGTTCCTGGTATCACTGGAAAGCGGAAAAGCAACCACGGCCTTCATATTGCCGAATGGATGTCCATTATTAAGAGTAAATGGGTTAATTTTGAGTTTTGTTTTCCAAAATCCTGCTAGAGTTAGCAAAAGTGATCAAAACAAAGATGGGGTAGAGGGAAAGTTATCAGACGGATTTCCCACAATAATATGTATAACTGGCAAGTGTTTTATACCGGCATACTCGCAAACACTCTCAGATTACGATAAATGTGAATAATTAATTTCTCGAAAAACACCCTGCCCCTTAAGGTGGTCCTCCAGAGTTTCGTAGTAATGGCCCCGGTCTAATTTCATAATACGATAGATTGCCCTTGTTCTGCTACATCATAATTCTTCTTGTCTTCTTAATGGCTTATATCTATAATACCATCCTATTCAGCATTATCAACGCTGCAAACGAGTACGTACAGATCGAGGGCTGGCTTCGTCTACACGCTGATCGAGATCATAGAGTAAATTTTGTCCCCTTGGGTGTGCCTAAAAATCGGAGCTCATTTACGAAAAGAAAATCTGACAAAAAACGGGCAGGTTGACCCCCACTTTTGTTTGCCTTTTTAAGTTGAGACCGGACCAGGAAACCTGATTAAGAAGTTTAATTGAAATCGCTCTTACAGATTTTTCTGGAAATTGAGCCAAATTTGACAATTTTTCGACATTTTAAGGGGTTTTCTAGGAAAAATGAAACAAGCATGGAGGAAAATGTTCGAGTTTAATTTTTCTATCACATAGCAGTGCTATATCTTAAAATAATAGTTTCATCATGCTCTTTCCGAAAATATATACATATAAGTGATTTGGGTTGAAGGTTTTACGACAACTGGTGGCCGAAAAACGGACCCATAGTCTATTCCATGCCGAATGGAAGAATCCCTGGTGTGCACCGTTTAAGGCATATTCTAACATGCTCCATGTTATAGCCGTGCGCTGATTGGTCCAGACCTCAAAACACACTGGGATTATCACACGATAATCTTCATTTGTTTGTTGTGATCTGTTTCATTCACGTGCCGAACTGGTGACGTCTCATTCTTGTGACGCAGTGCTGCAAAGCTGAGCGACGATTGGTTCATTCACTGCGCAGTGGGCGGAGTTCACACAGCTGCAGCTCGTGAACGGACAGCACGAGCGAGCAAACCAGTCACGAAAATCTTGCGTCAAAACGGGTTAGATTTGCAGAAAATATGCAATTCCGCTTATGAAATGAGGAAATGGTTATCATTGTGCATGTTAGAATGGAATTAATGACCTTCTTAGTGAATATTATCGTGTAATAATTTTTCGATGTTTAGTTTTAGACCTCATCAAAAAACCTCGCGGCTACGCCGCTCGGTTTTTTGATTAACGGTCTAAAACTAAACATCGAAAAATTATTACACGATAATATAACTAAGGCGGTCATTAACTCCTAAATAGTGGAGTCTATGCATTATCTCAATGTAGACTCCATTACGGAGCGGAGATGTGTCATTACGCCGGATTGCTTAATTTTGATTGCCTAGTTACATCTGAAGCGCTATTTTCGGAGTCAGGTGGAAAAAAGACCAGGAGTTCGATTGAAATAATCCACAGTGTGTCCATTAGTATACTATTGAAGTTATTGCATACTGTATTCTATACGGGAGTTATCTCCCCCTGGAATGATATTTCGGTGGATATTATGGTAGATCGAGGTCCTATCAGAATGATATAAATTTGCCAAAACTATTTTCTTTACAAGAGAACCCATTTACAGTCCATAAAGGATGGAACGGATGTATATTATTGAAGTTTTATGAATTATTTCTCAAGTTTCTGAAGCATTTCCCATGTTTCTTGGGGAAAATTTAGTGCAAATTTACCAATAATTTGACTTGGTTACATCTCTTATTTGCATTTTCCAGCGTTCCTGGTATCACTGGAAAGCGGAAAAGCAACCACGGCCTTCATATTGCCGAATGGATGTCCATTATTAAGAGTAAATGGGTTAATTTTGAGTTTTGTTTTCGAAAATCCTGCTAGAGTTAGCAAAAGTGATCAAAACAAAGATGGGGTAGAGGGAAAGTTATCAGACGGATTTCCCACAATAATATGTATAACTGGCAAGTGATTTATACCGGCATACGCGCAAACACTCTCAGATTACGATAAATGTGAATAATTAATTTCTCGAAAAACACCCTGCCCCTTAAGGTGACCCTCCACAATTTCGTAGTAATGGCCCCGGTCTAATTTCATAATACGATAGACTGCCCTTGTTCTGCTACATCATAATTCTTCGTCTTCTTAGTAGCTTATATCTATAATACCATCCTATTCAGCATTATCAACGCTGCTAACGAGTACGTACAGATCGAGGGCTGGCTTCGTCTACACGCTGATCGGGATCATAGAGTAAATTTTGTCCCCTTGGATGTGCCTAAAAATCGGGGCTCATTTACGGAAAGAAAATCTGACAAAAAACGGGCAGGTTGACCCCGACTTTTGTTTGCCTTTTTAAGTTGAGACCAGACCAGGAAACCTGATTAAGAAGTTTAATTGAAATCGCTCTTACAGATTTTTCTGGAAATTGAGCCAAATTTGACCATTTTTCGACATTTTAAGGGGTTTCCTAGGAAAAATGAAACAAGCATGGAGGAGAATGTTCGAGTTTAATTTTTCTATCACATAGCAGTGCTATATCTTAAAATAATAGTTTCATCATGCTCTTTCAGAAAATATATACATATAAGTGATTTGGGTTGAAGGTTTTACGACAACTGGTGGACGAAAAACGGACCCATAGTCTATTCCATGCCGAATGGAAGAATCCCTGGTGTGCACCGTTTAAGGCATAATAGTGGAGTCTATGCATTATCTCAATGTAGACTCCATTACGGAGCGGAGATGCGTCATTACGCCGGATTGCTTAATTTTGACTGCCTAGTTACATCTGAAGCGCTATTTTCGGAGTCAGGTGGAAAAAAGACCAGGAGTTCGATTAAAATAATCCACAGTGTGTCCATTAGTATACTATTGAAGTTATTGCATACTGTATTCTATACAGGAGTTATCTGCCCCTGGAATGATATTTCGGTGGATATTATGGCAGATCGAGGTCCTATGAGAATGATATAAATTTGCCAGAACTATTTTCTTTACAAGAGAACCCATTTACAGTGCATAAAGGATGAAACGGATGTATATTATTGAAGTTTTATGAATTATTTCTCAAGTTTCTGAAGCATTTCCCATGTTTCTTGGAGAAAATTTAGTGCAAATTTACCAATAATTTGACTTGGTTACATCTCTTATTTGCATTTTCCAGCGTTCCTGGTATCACTGGAAAGCGGAAAAGCAACCACGGCCTTCATATTGCCGAATGGATGTCCATTATTAAGAGTAAATGGGTTAATTTTGAGTTTTGTTTTCGAAAATCCTGCTAGAGTTAGCAAAAGTGATCAAAACAAAGATGGGGTAGAGGGAAAGTTATCAGACGGATTTTCCACAATAATATGTATAACTGGCAAGTGTTTTATACCGGCATACTCGCAAACACTCTCAGATTACGATAAATGTGAATAATTAATTTCTCGAAAAACACCCTACCCCTTAAGGTGGCCCTCCACAGTTTCGTAGTAATGGCCCCGGTCTAATTTCATAATACGATAGACTGCCCTTGTTCTGCTACATAATTCTTCTTGTCTTCCTAATAGCTTATATCTATAATACCATCCTATTCCGCATTATCAACGCTGCAAACGAGTACGTACAGACCGAGGGCTGGCTTCGTTTACACGCTGATCGGGATCATAGAGTAAATTTTGTCCCCTTGGGTGTGGCTAAAAATCGGGGCTCATTTACGGAAAGAAAATCTGACAAAAAACGGGCAGCTTGACCGCCACTTTTGTTTGCCTTTTTAAGTTGAGACCGCACCAGGAAACCTGATTAAGAAGTTTAATTGAAATCGCTCTTACAGATTTTTCTGGAAATTGAGCCAAATTTGACCATTTTTCGACATTTTAAGGGGTTTCCGAGGAAAAATGAAACAAGCATGGAGGAGAATGTTCGAGTTTAATTTTTCTATCACATAGCAGTGCTATATCTTAAAATAATAGTTTCATCATGCTCTTTCAGAAAATATATACATATAAGTGATTTGGGTTGAAGGTTTTACGACAACTGGTGGCCGAAAACGGACCCATAGTCTATTCCATGCCGAATGGAAGAATCCCTGGTGTGCACCGTTTAAGGCATAATAGTGGAGTCTATGCATTATCTCAATGTAGACTCCATTACGGAGCGGAGATGTGTCATTACGCCGGATTGCTTAATTTTGCTTGCCTAGTTACATCTGAAGCGCTATTTTCGGAGGCAGGTGGAAAAAAGACCAAGCCTTCGATTAAAATAATCCACAGTGTGTCCATTAGTATACTATTGAAGTTATTGCATACTGTATTCTATACAGGAGTTATCTGCCCCTGGAATGATATTTCGGTGGATATTATGGCAGATCGAGGTCCTATCAGAATGATATAAATTTGCCAAAACTATTTTCTTTACAAGAGAACCCATTTACAGTCCATAAAGGATGCAACGGATGTATATTATTGAAGTTTTATGAATTATTTCTCAAGTTTCTGAAGCATTTCCCATGTTTCTTGGAGAAAATTTAGTGCAAATTTACCAATAATTTGACTTGGTTACATCTCTTATTTGCATTTTCCAGCGTTCCTGGTATCACTGGAAAGCGGAAAAGCAACCACGGCCTTCATATTGCCGAATGGATGTCCATTATTAAGAGTAAATGGGTTAATTTTGAGTTTTGTTTTCGAAAATCCTGCTAGAGTTAGCAAAAGTGATCAAAACAAAGATGGGGTAGAGGGAAAGTTATCAGACGGATTTCCCACAATAATATGTATAACTGGCAAGTGTTTTATACCGGCATACTCGCAAACACTCTCAGATTACGATAAATGTGAATAATTAATTTCTCGAAAAACACCCTGCCCCTTAAGGTGGTCCTTCAGAGTTTCGTAGTAATGGCCCCGGTCTAATTTCATAATACGATAGACTGCCCTTGTTCTGCTACATCATAATTCTTCTTGTCTTCTTAATAGCTTATATCTATAATACCATCCTATTCAGCATTATCAGCGCTGCAAACGAGTACGTACAGATCGAGGGCTGGCTTCGTCTACACGCTGATCGGGATCATAGAGTAAATTTTGTCCCCTTGGGTGTGCCTAAAAATCGGGGCTCATTTACGGAAAGAAAATCTGACAAAAAACGGGCAGGTTGACCCCCACTTTTGTTTGCCTTTTTAAGTTGAGACCGGACCAGGAAACCTGATTAAGAAGTTTAATTGAAATCGCTCTTACAGATTTTTCTGGAAATTGAGCCAAGTTTGACCATTTTGCGACATTTTAAGGGGTTTTCTAGAAAAAATGAAACAAGCATGGAGGAGAATGTTCGAGTTTAATTTTTCTATCACATAGCAGTGCTATATCTTAAAATAATAGTTTCATCATGCTCTTTCAGAAAATATATACCTATAAGTGATTTGGGTTGAAGGTTTTACGACAACTGGTGGCCGAAAAACGGACCCATAGTCTATTCCATGCCGAATGGAAGAATCCCTGGTGTGCACCGTTTAAGGCATAATAGTGGAGTCTATGCATTATCTCAATGTAGACTCCATTACGGAGCGGAGATGTGTCAGTACGCCGGATTGCTTAATTTTGATTGCCTAGTTACATCTGAAGCGCTATTTTCGGAGTCAGGTGGAAAAAAGACCAGGAGTTCGATTAAAATAATCCACAGTGTGTCCATTAGTATACTATTGAAGTTATTGCATACTGTATTCTATACAGGAGTTATCCGCCCCTGGAATGATATTTCGGTGGATATTATGGCAGATCGAGGTCCTATGAGAATGATATAAATTTGCCAGAACTATTTTCTTTACAAGAGAACCCATTTACAGTCCATAAAGGATGAAACGGATGTATATTATTGAAGTTTTATGAATTATTTCTCAAGTTTCTGAAGCATTTCCCATGTTTCTTGGAGAAAATTTAGTGCAAATTTACCAATAATTTGACTTGGTTACATCTCTTATTTGCATTTTCCAGCGTTCCTGGTATCACTGGAAAGCGGAAAAGCAACCACGGCCTTCATATTGCCGAATGGATGTCCATTATTAAGAGTAAATGGGTTAATTTTGAGTTTTGTTTTCGAAAATCCTGCTAGATTTAGCAAAAGTGATCAAAACAAAGATGGGGTAGAGGGAAAGTTATCAGACGGATTTCCCACAATAATATGTATAACTGGCAAGTGTTTTATACCGGCATACTCGCAAACACTCTCAGATTACGATAAATGTGAATAATTAATTTCTCGAAAAACACCCTGCCCCTTAAGGTGGCCCTCCACAGTTTCGTAGTAATGGCCCCGGTCTAATTTCATAATACGATAGACTGTCCTTGTTCTGCTACATAATAATTCTTCTTGTCTTCCTAATAGCTTATATCTATAATACCATCCTATTCAGCATTATCAACGCTGCAAACGAGTACGTACAGATCGAGGGCTGGCTTCGTCTACACGCTGATCGGGATCATAGAGTAAATTTTGTCCCCTTGGGTGTGCCTAAAAATCGGGGCTCATTTACGGAAAGAAAATCTGACAAAAAACGGGCAGGTTGACCCCCACTTTTGTTTGCCTTTTTAAGTTGAGACCGGACCAGGAAACCTGATTAAGAAGTTTAATTGAAATCGCTCTTACAGATTTTTCTGGAAATTGAGCCAAGTTTGACCATTTTGCGACATTTTAAGGGGTTTTCTAGAAAAAATGAAACAAGCATGGAGGAGAATGTTCGAGTTTAATTTTTCTATCACATAGCAGTGCTATATCTTAAAATAATAGTTTCATCATGCTCTTTCAGAAAATATATACCTATAAGTGATTTGGGTTGAAGGTTTTACGACAACTGGTGGCCGAAAAACGGACCCATAGTCTATTCCATGCCAAATGGAAGAATCCCTGGTGTGCACCGTTTAAGGCATAATAGTGGAGTCTATGCATTATCTCAATGTAGACTCCATTACGGAGCGGAGATGTGTCAGGACGCCGGATTGCTTAATTTTGATTGCCTAGTTACATCTGAAGCGCTATTTTCGGAGTCAGGTGGGAAAAAGACCAGGAGTTCGATTAAAATAATCCACAGTGTGTCCATTAGTATACTATTGAAGTTATTGCATACTGTATTCTATACAGGAGTTATCCGCCCCTGGAATGATATTTCGGTGGATATTATGGCAGATCGAGGTCCTATGAGAATGATATAAATTTGCCAGAACTATTTTCTTTACAAGAGAACCCATTTACAGTCCATAAAGGATGAAACGGATGTATATTATTGAAGTTTTATGAATTATTTCTCAAGTTTCTGAAGCATTTCCCATGTTTCTTGGAGAAAATTTAGTGCAAATTTACCAATAATTTGACTTGGTTACATCTCTTATTTGCATTTTCCGGCGTTCCTGGTATCACTGGAAAGCGGAAAAGCAACCACGGCCTTCATATTGCCGAATGGATGTCCATTATTAAGAGTAAATGGGTTAATTTTGAGTTTTGTTTTCGAAAATCCTGCTAGAGTTAGCAAAAGTGATCAAAACAAAGATGGGGTAGAGGGAAAGTTATCAGACGGATTTCCCACAATAATATGTATAACTGGCAAGTGTTTTATACCGGCATACTCGCAAACACTCTCAGATTACGATAAATGTGAATAATTAATTTCTCGAAAAACACCCTGCCCCTTAAGGTGGCCCTCCACAGTTTCGTAGTAATGGCCTCGGTCTAATTTCATAATACGATAGACTGCCCTTGTTCTGCTACATAATTCTTCTTGTCTTCCTAATAGCTTATATCTATAATACCATCCTATTCCGCATTATCAACGCTGCAAACGAGTACGTACAGACCGAGGGCTGGCTTCGTCTACACGCTGATCGAGATCATAGAGTAAATTTTGTCCCCTTGGGTGTGCCTAAAAATCGGAGCTCATTTACGAAAAGAAAATCTGACAAAAAACGGGCAGGTTGACCCCCACTTTTGTTTGCCTTTTTAAGTTGAGACCGGACCAGGAAACCTGATTAAGAAGTTTAATTGAAATCGCTCTTACAGATTTTTCTGGAAATTGAGCCAAATTTGACCATTTTTCGACATTTTAAGGGGTTTTCTAGGAAAAATGAAACAAGCATGGAGGAAAATGTTCGAGTTTAATTTTTCTATCACATAGCAGTGCTATATCTTAAAATAATAGTTTCATCATGCTCTTTCCGAAAATATATACATATAAGTGATTTGGGTTGAAGGTTTTACGACAACTGGTGGCCGAAAAACGGACCCATAGTCTATTCCATGCCGAATGGAAGAATCCCTGGTGTGCACCGTTTAAGGCATATTCTAACATGCTCCATGTTATAGCCGTGCGCTGATTGGTCCAGACCTCAACACACACTGGGATTATCACACGATAATCTTCATTTGTTTGTTGTGATCTGTTTCATTCACGTGCCGAACTGGTGACGTCTCATTCTTGTGACGCAGTGCTGCAAAGCTGAGCGACGATTGGTTCATTCACTGCGCAGTGGGCGGAGTTCACACAGCTGCAGCTCGTGAACGGACAGCACGAGCGAGCAAACCAGTCACGAAAATCTTGCGTCAAAACGGGTTAGATTTGCAGAAAATATGCAATTCCGCTTATGAAATGAGGAAATGGTTATCATTGTGCATGTTAGAATGGAATTAATGACCTTCTTAGTGAATATTATCGTGTAATAATTTTTCGATGTTTAGTTTTAGACCTCATCAAAAAACCTCGCGGCTACGCCGCTCGGTTTTTTGATTAACGGTCTAAAACTAAACATCGAAAAATTATTACACGATAATATTAACTAAGGCGGTCATTAACTCCCAAATAGTGGAGTCTATGCATTATCTCAATGTAGACTCCATTACGGAGCGGAGATGTGTCATTACGCCGGATTGCTTAATTTTGATTGCCTAGTTACATCTGAAGCGCTATTTTCGGAGTCAGGTGGAAAAAAGACC
>JAVTVY010026353.1:0-112467 GCA_036873755.1 Hanleya hanleyi | reverse complement strand
AAATTCTGGTGAAGACCCAAGGGGATATGGATAGTCCGAAAGGGAGCACGCGTAACTGGAACTTCCGGTTGCCAACCAGGAAGCGCAGATACTTGTGATGAGCCCTGTAGATCGGAACATGCAGATATGCATCTTGGAGGTCGAGAGACGTCATCCAATCCCCTTGTAGCAGAGCCGTCCGAATAGACCGGAACGACTCCATCCGGAAATGAGGAGGCGGGGCCAAGAAGTCCTTGTTCAACCGACGCAGGTTTATGACCATACGCATTTCGGTGGTGTTCTTCTTGGGGACCAGGAACACCGGAGAATAAAAGCCCGGGGACACATCGTTTGGCGGAAGTTCTATAGCCGCATCCTTCACTACCAACTTGTCCACGGACCTCTGAATCTCCATGAGGTGCTCCCGACGCACCAGTGTTCGAATTTAAGAAAAATTTGAACCAGTCCATCGGACTGGTGAGCCAAAAATGTAACCAGTCCGCAAATATTTTTACTAGTCCGTTAATATTAAATAAAAATAGCAGAAGTTCATAATTGTCTAGACAATTATGAACTTCTGATAAAAGGTGATCTGGGAACATTTGTCATCATGAATATTTTGTTCTCTGTGATGGTTGCTACTAAATAAGAAATTAATAATTGTGCATTTCTTGAATTTCTTGAGCGCGTGTGAAGATAATCACAGACGATAAACCCCGTCGGCTAGACTTTGACGGCGACTTTGACTGCACGTGTCGTCGCGAAACACTGCTTCAACAAACACCATTTCAAGCCAAAAAATCAGTAGATTTCTTTCGAAGTTGATGGAGAATATGTTTAAAATTGTCCTGGTAAACATGATCAGGTGTGAAGCGTAATCATGTTGCTAATTTCTTGATTCCCGACCTGGAAGTGGGTGCTTTATTTTCTGAAAAGATCGCCAACCTGCTTTGCCATGCTGCATTACAATCACACTTTACGGTATGCTGACTTTGCTCGCACCGCTTTACGGTTGTTGTTGTTGTCGTAAAACGCGGCCGTATTTCGTTGGAATTTGCTGAAAATGTTTTTAGACTCGCACGATTTATTTAGACTCGGTCGGGTAACCGAAAACAGACATATTTCGTTTTTCATTCTTTACAAATTGTGCGGAGATATCCAGAGAAATAGTTTACACAGTGAACTGAGAGTTTTTTTGTTACCAGTCCGACGGACTTGTTGTTTAGTCACTCACACCAGTCCGTTTGATTTTTTACCAGTCTCGGACTGACGGACAGGTGCCAAATTCGAACTCTGCGCACAGGAATTCGAGACGCCCTGGGTGACGTAGTCAACGGGGGAGTTGTGACGAACTCTAGCCGATACCCATGACGTAGGGTGTTCAACACCCACGAATCCGCCTGGATTGCTTCCCAATTCCGCCAAAACCTTACAAGTCTCCCGCCTACCGGAAGCGCCGGATCTGGTGGAATTGGAAACAGCGGCAACGTGCGGTCTCGCCATGCAGAAAGCACATCTGCATGGCCCGTGCCTTCACTTCTTGGGAGCTTTAGCGGACTTCCCTTTTCCGCCACCACGTTTAGAGTGGCCGCTCCCCCCTCCCTTCGAGCCTCCGCCAGATTTCGAAGAGGAGGGTGCATCCTTCTTGGCACCAGCCCCGGAAGAAGAACATGAAGCTTTCTTCGGGGCCGAGGAAGACGACGTCGAGGCCTCAGGGGCCGATCGCTTCCTCTGTTGCGGTCCAAAGTAAGAATGTGTGGTCCTGGCAGCGGACATTTCATTCTGCAGCTCAGGTAGTACACCGGCAAACAGAAGTCCTGAGGCGGGGGACTGCTCCCTTAAGGTCGACCTCACACTGGACGGAGTATACGTAGGCAGGGCCGAAAACAGTGCGAGACGCCTTAATTGTACGAACATAGCGGACATGAAGACTGAGGATGCCATCAAGTCCGCGTCCGCACGCGCAGCTGCCGTCAGGAAGTCAGGTTGACGTCATCCACCGGAACAGATACATAACCGGAAGCTGAGGTATGCGATTAAGGATCGTGCGAATGGCGTAAAGAAACCAATCGAGATGGGAAGTAATCGCTACCTCCTGTCTAGAAGTGTCCTCCAGTAGACAAATCTGACGAATAGAAAGAGGAATGTCTTTCTTCGGCGGAGAAACTCCAAGAAACTGATCGAGTTCTGGTTCCTGGACTGCTGCTCGATCATGCCAAGGTGAACCGTGTACTGAATATGACCGGAACAAGGGTCGCTCCAGCGGGAAGACACCAGTAGATTTCTTAAAAAGAGATCTAGAATCCTGTTGTCGTTGCCTCTCATCTTGGGTCTTAGGAAGCGAGAAGGCGTCCCGCATGCGTTCAGCATATTCAAAAACGGCTCTAGAAGGCGGAAGTGACGTGCGATGAGATCTGACATCGCAGTGACCCTTCTGGATTCCACAATTGGCGGAGGAGTCATATCCGGAAACAACTCGTAAAGGCGAGCCAGTGTATCAGAATAACTGGACGCGGCGAGATCCGGATCAGCATCAAACAAGGAAGTCCGTTCTTCTGCTTCCGTCTCAGCGTTATTCACTGTCCAGGGATTCACAGGGGTAAACCTGGGCACAAACGAAGGAGGTGTAGGTCTACTACCCTGCGAGAGATCAAGTGGTAGCTGAGGATGGGAACCGGAAGTCGGCCTCCTTGATGATACGGGGCGAGGTTGATAGCCAGCCCACTCAGGCACCGGAAGTGGCGTAGGGGATGGTGGAGGAGGCATCAACATGTCACGCTGTAAGGCTGCGAAATCAGCAGATAATCTATTAAACCTATCAAAGAGGTTGGCAGGAATAGATGTTGCTGGAGGGCACTGCCTATCAGAAGGAGGAAGTAAGGCAGAACCGGAAGCAGCCGCATACTGTGACATCGCCGGCCTAGCTGGGTATCTAGGCAGATGTGGGTGAGCAACCCTCACTTGCCGTCTCGGTATAGGTGCATGATATGGCATAGCATATCTGACAGGCCTAGGCGAAGGAGAACGGAAGTAGGCACCCGATGTACCGGAAGTCGGTCGTGTAGGAATACGTGCAGTAGGAAACACTCGACGTGGTACATCAAAAGGTCGGACTACGGAAGCCACAGAAGGGTATGAAGTAGGCCTATACACTACACCACGTACAGGAAGTGGAGAGTACGGAGGTGCAGTATAGGGAAGAGCCGGACTGCTGTACACCGATGACGCAACCGGAAGTCTGTTCATAGATGATGTAACTCTAGTACCATACATCGATGAATGAACCGGAACCCCATAACCAGATGCATAAGCAGGAACATCATACGCAGAGGCAGTCCTATAGTAGGATGAAGTAGCCGACATCGGAGCATGCGCAGGAAAAGCAGCAGAAGTTCTGATGTGAGACGATGATACCGGAAGGTAAGTCGATACCGGGAGGTATGAAGACAGTGGTTGCATATAAGCATCCGATACAAACGGAGCTACCGTTGGCCGGAAGTCATAACTGGACACAGGCATATGTTGACGCTGGTCCGGTTGAGTAAGCTGAGGGGGGGCCGACAACGGCTGTTGTAGAGGCGCCCTGGACAGTCTGGGAACATTCAGTAGGGAATGGCCAGATGCAGCAAAACCGGAAACGGGTGTAATAATCACCGTAGACTGCACTGGGCGAGGTGATATCACAGTCGCTGGAACAGCTGACATCTTCGTAGTTGTAGACGGAGATGAGCTGGGCCGAGATGACAGATTCTCCGGAAGTGACGGATCCTTGACATGGGTGGAAGTCACAATCTCCGGGTTGACAATTCGAAACAGGGGACCCTCAGTCGGGAGTGACGTCACAGATGTGGGATCAAAGTTGGCCGTCAAGGTCAAGGGCATCCCGTGCAATAGCTTACCTACGGGACGTCCGCCATCTTTGTTCCCCACCTTGGTCCCTGAAACAGAATTAGTACATGGAGGAGAAATACTGACGACATTCGGCAATTTATTAGATGGAGTTACATTCATATCATGCGTAACGGACATATCAAGAGAGGTAGACTCGTCCGGCTCGTTCACAGAAGAGCGAGACGGAGAGTCGACCAAGCTCTCGGCACAATCGAAGCCAGGCGGGGGCAAAACTTCACTGGCATATGAACCGACAAGATATTGTTGGAATACGTCGTCGGTCCACCACTCGCATTCTGCACATTTGGCAAATTGATCACACCAGACCCCTCTACACAGCGGACAAGCTGAGTGCGGATCCGTCGTGGGTTTGGATCGTCCACAAACAACACAAAATACGGACGCCATCTTTATTATGATTCGACAATACTCCCTGACGATATTTGAAGTGCAGGTAGGTCTCGAATCCAGGAATTTGGTAATATTCCACTTCTCTCTCAAGGTAATATCCCAGGAAATCTCCGTAGGTAATCCAAGGTAACGAGTAAGGAATATCGTGGTATTACAGATCTAGATCTTGAAACTTTTACGGGAGCACAATGGAACTACGTCTGACCGCTACGATTGTAGAGGAAAGAAGGAAGTGACGTGGTCAGACAGAGAGGACTCTGGGTACTCGCGCATGGGCATTGGGCATTGCAGGGACTATTTCTTTTGGTTCTGTGGTAAGGTTTTACAATGGGGCAATCGCGTAGGAACACGATAGCAATAAGGTATGTGAAGGTAAGTTTTACAGCGCAAGAAATGTAAATATTTCCTGTAAATGGGTACTAATATGCTAAGGTGTCACAAACAGGCACTTCATGTTGAAGTCACTTATTACAGTTACATATGAAGAAATTTTAACTTCTGGAAATGCCACTATTTTGTCTGAGTGTTGTGGAGATAGAAAAGATAATATAACAGGTTCAACTTCAAATTATTTGTTTTTAATTAACTTAATTAAGCTTGATTTGAGGCCAATATTTGCACCAAGATTGTGACATACACCATGGTGACATCCAAAAGATGCTCTTATATGTAATAATACACATAGAAGATGACTTTCTTTGTAGTCACTAGGTGGAATGGATCTAAAGGTAGAAATTGATGCACAATTAAAGTGGCAAAAGTGTGATTTAACAAAAGAATTTTAAGGTCCTAACCACCACGGTTGGACGTAACACTTTCCGTCCTCCAATAAGCCCTCATTGTAGAGATCTCTAAGTACTCACAACTACATAGTTAATGATGCCAACCTTATTAAAATGAAAGTTAAGCCCCTTCTGTCTTTTCATGAATGTAAAGTTCCTGACAAATGCAAACACATATTTAAAAAAAATAGATATATCAAAAATCTTCAGATTTTCCGTCTTATGTTACGTCCGACATACTAATTATGCTAATTAACTTTATTTGCACTAATATTTCATGTGGTTTGTGATTCCCCTTGCTTGTGTGATGGGTGACACATGCCCCAAATTTTATGCTTCCATCCCATGTACTTTAGTTGTACACTATCAAAATGCAGTGTCCGTCTTCATTGCCTCCCAGTGTTCGTCCGACATAGTCCGTCCTCGTTCGTCCGACATATAAGTAAATTTTCAGCATATTCTGAGTGCATATTCAGAGCAGATCAAAATACACACTGTGATACACAGTCATTTCTTCTCTGTACCTAAGCACTGTTTGGTTCGTGGTATTCATAATTGTAGTATTTTCAAATGTCGGACAAACAAAGACGGACAGGTTTTCCTCCCCATTTGTTTAACATTGTCCGTCTTAGTTCGTCCAACTATTTTGGGGCATAAAGGCATATTTTTTAAAAATAGTAAATAACTTATTTTCATATCAAGTTAAAGAACGTTGTATTCTTCACATAACTTTATAAATTTTCAACATAGTTTATTTCAATTAAGTGCCTATTAATTAAAAAAAAGATACGTTTCCATCAGCTTTTCCGTCTTTGTCATGCTTTGTAGTAATTTCTTCACAGATACGTTAAATTTTTCAAATCAAACACTGAAAGTGTTCATATCTGTAAAATACTGTCCTAAAAGTCCCTTGCAGTAGAAATCCATTTTCTACTCCCTCATTATGTATTGTTTTACCCCTCCATTTTCCGTCCTGTGTTTGTCCAACATTTTCAGCGATGCTGTACTAAAACAGGTCTGAGAATACTAACACACTTGAAGACTATGTTAACACTATAATTTTAATATAGTTGAGAGATATCGCCATCAAATAATGTAAAGAAGAAGAGCTGTAGTCTATTTTATATTTAAGCTTCACTGTCCCATATTTGTTACACCTTAGCATATAAGCACCCAAATATAAACTTCTTGGCTATGTCATCTAATTTAACAAATTAAATGACGAATGAAGCAGCTATCATTAAACATATTTAAAAACAGGACAACTTGAATTATTAATCATGTTAATATCAAACAATCAAAGTGAAAAACAGACAACTTACGTGCAGCATGTGAGTGTAGATAAGGAGGCGTCCATTTTCTCTATTGGCGGATGGCAGCCGAGGAGTTTAACCTGGTTTGCTTCACATGCTTTCTGACCATTTTTCTCCTCCTGAGAATTCAAAACACAATACACAATTTCAATTCAATCTATACTCAATATAAAAACAAGCGAGCAAAATTATAAATAAATGCCACAATTCGAGACATCCGCGAAGACATACTCCCTCCCCACCCCCACACAGTCACCACTCATCACTGGCACCGAACCCCCCACTCATAATAGGTCCAGCCTTTTGTCAGCAGTGGCATCGGAACCGGGGGTGCCGTAGCTGGCACCGTATATTCACACAATAAGATGAGTATACCATTAAAAAAAAATCCTGTGATTGAATTACCACAATTTACAACATCTTATCTATCACTTACCCACTTAGCGAGAGCCTCCTTGATTGTTGTAGCTTTTCCGGCCTACAAGGAAAACAGGATAGTTTCATTCATCATTCATAAATTTCAATAACTACCAGTGGGGCACCAATGCAAACCATGTTATATATTGCTAGATCGAGTTCAATTGCTCCACTGAGCTATTCTGAGAACAAGAGATTATATAATATTGTCGGTTATCTCTATAATTAGGTACAATCAGGAATCACTATTCATACAGAAATATGTTTTTCACATGGACATATATGTCGAGGGAATGTTATGAAATTTGAGTTATGATTCAAAGCGATCCTTAATCGGTAGTGAGTGCAGAATCTGTGGTGAACTTCCAGAGGCGGCTAGACAGACATTTCTCATTAACCAGAGATATATATTTTCACAAACAAGACTAGTAAACAGCAATTTTTGGTGTGAGACTCGCGCATTTGTCATCTTTCTCACGCTCTTAAAATCTCATGCATCTGGGCATTTTCATGAAATTATTTCTAAAATAACCAAAAATCATTACAAATTGCTCCACTTTGCAGAAAAAGGAGTCAGTGATTTTAAAATTTTCCTTGACTTAGTTATAAAGTATCCATTTATACTATAGTCTCCATGAAGGGCGAAATGTATAATAGTAGGCCGTTATATGAAACAAATATGTGGAAAGTTGTATGAAATGATGCATAGAATTAGAAATTCCCATTTTTGACGAGCTTGCATCGCCTGGGCAGATAGGCCTATACCCCTCAAATCTCTCGCCGTGGCAAAATTATAACTTGAGAGGTCTGGAGAAGTCCAGAGGAGTCGCAGTTTTTGAGGCAACAAGGTATGAAATACTAGTAGATCGATATCTCAAAAATAAAAGTTGAACAAACTTCAGCATGAACATTAACATGTTAATATTTTATAACATGGATTGTTGTAGCCCTTCATGCCTTGAAATTAACTGTCAGCGCAATTCCCGAACAGGATATAATTTAGGTTGTCGTATTTGCAATATTATGCTACAACAACAACAACATCATTGATCCGACATCGAAATAATTTTGACAGTAATTTTGAATAAATAAAGATCACCAAGAAACACATTTACAGCTTTCAGACCCTAAACATCCAATACCACAATAATCTAACCATGTCTTCTGTTGTGGAAGTACTGTGTTAGTGAGAAAACAACTCGTCAGAAACAACATTCAACCGCGCACTACCCACCATCTTGAATCACCATGACAGTTCCCATGGCAACCAAGCTCCAGCAGAAAATTATTACGTACCCGAAAGTATTCTCTGATGTCGAACCAGAATATAAACCTTATTTTTTTCACATTGGTTTAGGATGAAAAAAATATTGGTCTACATTTTGTATGATAAAATTGTTCCGCACTCAGCCTACTCGAAAATGGCGTCTGCTGCAAAAACATGGAGATTGTTGAAAAATGTTGTTCTGCCGTCTAGCGTCAATTGTAGAAGGTTGAAAAGCAGCTATAAGGTCGAATATAAGTGAAAATGTCTTCCTGTAACTTTCAATTTGGTTGTCTAGTTTCTTACGGCCTTCGAATCTCCACCCTCAAAGGATCATAATAAACATTGTACAGTGACCAGTTTTCGTGGCCGAGCAAAATGTTTAGGTTATACAGTACAATGTACTGCACCTTACAACAACTTAGCTCAACCCTGCTAGAATTGAAATATGTGATATTGACACCACAGGGCTTTGACACACAGCGAATGACGAGTCGCTGAAATAATCTTTACGTGGTTCAGACTAATGTTTTATCCTGTCAGTAGTTTGGGATTAGCTAGCCGTCCGAATCGTCCGAACGGCCAACATCTGTTGTCTTTTGGAGTGGGTTTCGCCGCCTTTTGTACCAGTCGCCGCTGAAAATTTCAAACCGCTCCGCCATGTTTGTTTCCACGCCGGAGTGTCAACTGCGCAAACGGTGGCGTGTATGGTGTTTATTGCGGTCACCGTTTGCGCAGTTGACACTCCGGCGTGGAAACAAACATGGCGGAGCTGTTTGAAATTTTCAGCGGCGACTGGTACAAAAGGCGGCGAAACCCACTCCAAAAGACAACAGATGTTGGCCGTTCGGACGATTCGGACTAGTTCATGATACGTTTTATCGGAAAATGCATGGTAAGGAACAACTAAATCATTGTTTATACGATTCGGGCTTCTACTGCGACGATGGTGGCTAGGATGTACGTGGGACCTAATGACAGTATCATTAGGTCCCTGCTGGGGCTAGGGATTAGCTAGCTAAGATTCATAGCGTCTCCCTTCCCTCAATGCTATGCCGACGACAAATACATTTCCCTGGTGGTAACTCCAACATCTCCATGGCGCACTTATTATTACCTTTGCGCCCTATTGGAAAATGGGCCGCCATGAATAAAAATACAGAAATGCAGACTAAATGGCCCTTCGTCAGTCATATATTGATTACAGGCGTTAAAATTATCTCTATGGAGCCTCAAATCACCTGAAATCGAGGGTCAAGAAGATGGGCATTTCCGTCATAATAGACCCTGTGTATAGACGAAATTCCTGTGACGTCATCGCTGATTGTAAACAGACTGCGCGCATCAGCTCCGGGGCAAAACATTGAAATTTTCAAGGGAGACAACTCGATTAACATGCAGATTTATAGGCAGTCGTCCCAAACCGTTATCATTTATAGTCGTGGTTTAGCGCCATATATTGAAACGAAATTTATGGATACGATTCATTTGTCACAAGCTTAAATTCGTTTTTGTATATAATAATATTTTCATGACAAATAATAAGCAAATGAACATTTTAGCAGTGAATAAACTGAGGCTTTCAGTACGGCATATACCGATACGTTTTAAGCTACCGGGTATTTTAATTTTCATATTTCATGTCCTACGGAACTAAGTTTGAATTTGAACTTCATT
This sequence comes from Hanleya hanleyi, assembly GCA_036873755.1. NCBI lineage: Eukaryota > Metazoa > Mollusca > Polyplacophora > Lepidopleurida > Hanleyidae > Hanleya > Hanleya hanleyi. The sequence continues at coordinate 102,733 of JAVTVY010026353.1, read as the reverse complement.
ATTACAAGATACCTTATCTTCTTTATGGGGTTAAGGTAATGCGACTATATATTTAGAAATAAAATTTGTACTAATGGTAAGGTACCATTGTTTTTACAAAACAATACTTTCGTATACGTTCTGACCAAATCGTCATTTTCTGTTCATTTGCCACTTTGATCAAAAGCATTCTAGTGTTGCAATGCCACTTTTTAAAAGCTGTGACATACATCAAATATCGTTTTGAATCAAGGTCTTAGGTGTCATTTTAGCCTCCGGATATATATATATGGTCCCAACCTAAGCTTTTTATATGGAAGCCTGTCCTGGCGAATTTCGTTAAAAATGTGTAAAAATGTGTACAAGTAAACATCGCAAGAAATAGCTGAACATAATGATATTATTTATGAAAATAATTCATGGCATTAATATTTTCATGATCCTATAATACTGAGATTAAAATCTGTATTTAGGTTTTCTTTCTATGGATGCGTTTGCAAAGGAAAGTTATCAAAACCTATACTGTCGGGAATATCGCGAAAAATTTGTGTCAAATCGGCACCATCTTTTCCCATTAATATTACAAGGAAGCTGCTAAAGAAACAGAAATGATATTTCATTTCATGATCCTATAATACTAGACAGAAATTTATGCATTTAGATTTTTATTTTACGGAAGCCTTTTCAAGTAAAGTTATCAATACCAAGTGTCGGTATCGCGGAAAATTCTTGGCGAATTGACACCATCTTTTTCGATAATTATTACAAGAAAACAGCTATAGATACAGCAAAAATATTTATATTTTCATGATCCTATAATACTCGAGATGAAAAATAGGCAGTTAGATTTTTATTTCATGGATGCGTTTTCATAGTAAGTTACCGGTATTGAAACCTGGTGTCAGTATATCGCGGAAAATTCGCGGCGAATACAAGCTAACTTTTCTTGCCTACATTACAAGAAGAACGAAGAATATACATAAACGTTTATATTTTCATGATCCTATAATACTCGAAATGAACTATTTATTTAGATTTGTATTTTTTGGATGCATTTTCAATGAAAGTTATTAAAACGTTTTGTGTCGGTGTATCGCAAAAAAAATTCCCGTCGAATCGACACCATGCATCTTTTACGGCAAACTTCTCGTCGTGAGGTGAAAGAAATGTGTAGCAAAAGATATATTTTTGAAACGGGTATTTGTACAGGTTTAAAAATAACTAAACAGAATAAAATATCGAAGAGATACAGGCAGAGTTATCAAGTGTTGGTTACCATCTCTGGCGTATCCCCCATCATATTTTCGCGGAATGTAGGCCGTGCCCACTGCCCTGTTTGCCCAGGTTTGAAGATTGCTATAATGTCAATTTACTGAGAATTTGTCATAAAAATATTTTTTATAAACAATGCATGATATACGTTTTTTGACTAATGTATCGCGGAAATAAATTTCTTACGATAGATGACGCTAAATCACGACTAGAAATGTGAGCCGTCTTAGGCCATTGCCTGTTAATTTGCAGGTTAATCGAGTTGTCTCCCTTCATTCGAAGAGTTTTCTGCCACGGATTCTGTGCGCGCAACTCCGGAAGTTGGGCCCGATTGTAAACATTGGCAAGCTATGTATACAGGGGATGATGATCACAACATCGATTATGGTATTTTTATTCATGGCGGCCCATTTTCTCAAGTTAATGACGGTTCAATAGGGCGCAAAGGTAATATTAAAGTGCGCCATGGAGATGTTCGAGTTACCACCAGGGAAATGTATTTGTCGTCAGCATAGCGTTGAGGGAAGGGAGATGCTATGAATCTTAGCTAGGGATTTAGCTCAGGAATGGCTGTAGTCTCGAATGGCTGTGTAATCGACTACAGCTCAGGGTCCTCCTATACAGAGTACATCCCACACATCGAACTTCGAATGACATTGTCCAATATCTGAACTGCACACGAAATAAAACGGCAGCGAATAGTAATAAACTATACCTCATTTTCTTCTACATTGGTCCTTCTCGCCGCCTGCCAACTCTCAACACTTAATAATTCCTCGTTCTTGAGATATCATCTTTTAATCACGCCTTCACGGAGTTTAACAGACCTATTTTGAATGTCAGCCTAACAAAGATAGCGATGTGCGCATGCCATCGAACTCGCCCGAACAATCACGCATGCGCCTCATGGCTTTTTACCCCTCGGCCAACTTTGGCCTAGGGGTATTGTCGTCATCATGTACGGCTGTCCGTACGTCCGTACGTACGTCCGTCCGTCCGTTACCGCGATATCTACAGAACCGTTTCATGCATGGCAACCAAACTTGTTACATCTATTTATCTTCACGTAAATCAGAAGCCTATCGAAAATGAGTCATCTCGGACAATATTTTGCAGAGTTATGCCCCTTTTTACAAATAAAAATCCATTTATGATTTGTTATTGTGATAATTTCATAACTGTTCCATATACAACATCCTAACGTGATACAGTTGTTTCTCTTGACCTGAACTAGATGCCTATCGAAAATGAGTCGTGTCAGAAAGTATTTTGCAGAGTTATGCCCCTTGTCTAATAAAATCCGTTACCGCGATATCTACAGAACCGTTTCATGCATGGCAACCAAACTTGTTACATCTATTTATCTTCACGTAAATCAGAAGCCTATCGAAAATGAGTCATCTCGGACAATATTTTGCAGAGTTATGCCCCTTTTTACAAATAAAAATCCATTTATGATTTATTGTGATAATTTCAGAACCGTTCCATATACAACATCCTAACGTGATACAGTTGTTTCTCTTGACCTGAACTAGATGCCTATCGAAAATGAGTCGTGTCAGAAAGTATTTTGCAGAGTTATGCCCCTTGTCTAATAAAATCCACTAATTCCTATGTTAAGTTTGTATATAATTTCTATATCATGTTTGTATACTATCACATTTATTTATTGATTGGATGACTGATTTATTGATTTATTCTCTTACACAATGCGAAGAATGCCTGCAAATCTGTTTTGAAAATGACACTAGATGCCTATCAAAAATGAGTCGTGTCAGAAAGTATGCCCCTTGTCTAACAAAATCCACTAATTCCTATGTTAAGTTTGCATATTATTTCTATATCATGTTAGTATAGTATCACATATATTTATTGATTGGATGACTGATTTATTGATTTATTTTCTTAGACAATGCAAAGAATGCTTGCAAATCTGTTTTGAAAATGACATACATGTGCCATTTAGTATACATGTACTGTATTTATCTAGCCATGTGTACTGTTGTTTTGGTGCGACATCGATACAGCTCTTTCAATTTATTCCAGAAACAAATTAATTTAAGGGGAGGAAAACTTTTCTTTTTTTTCAAAGAAAGTACACTTACAATACCAGGGGTAAATATTTCTTCCCACAAGCCAATCAATTGGTAGAGACACCCTTACATTATAATAGCTGGGGTTCAGAGCCGAGGGGTTTCGATAGCGCAGCTTCATGTTATCAATGACACCGCCATCTCCGGCAAAGTCCGTGAAAGGCAATTTACATGACTGACGGTTGAATGGCCGCGCAGCTGTTATCCAAAACCCCGAGAATCTTGAACAATTGATGATAACTTGAGGATGAGGGAATATCGAGAGTTCTAACTTGGAGGGAAGTGACAAAAGACTACAAGGAGAATAAAGAGGTACATTTTATTATCACCAGCTAGCTGTGTTCTTGTATGTGCAGCCGTTAAATCTCCGAAACGCAGACGTTACGGAAGACAAAACTTCGTGGTATGAAATGTAAAGGGGAGGACCTACAGCAGTGTAGGACGAACAGCCACGCCCACCTACACAGCAAAGGTTCTATAGCTACTAGGTATTAGCATGACTGCCCGGTTATTGGACAGGCCCTATTATTGGACACCTAGACTCAGCGGGGCTATTTTCTGAGAATATTACATGACAACTGTAATACAAATTTAATTTTACAGTTGAGTTACAAAGACACGTTGATAAATTTCTGTTTACTCACGGAATTTGTGCACATTGAGCCCTCATGCAGGTCGGAAATAGTCTAACAAATTTGGGTAAAAAAAATGCGTCAGAAAATTTCCTCCAGTTTCAGAGTTTCATTCCTGGTTGCAGGTTTGATTAAATTCAACGAAATTTGGCAGAAAATGTTCCCACAAATATGGAGAATCTTCAGTCTGAATCTCAGTGTGCAACACGACCAGAGATTGACAGACGATGTACATTTCTCCCCGCCACTCCGTCTAAAAATAGAACATTTCCAGGAGCAGCCAGTTTACGATAGCATGACATGTGACTCACAGTGGCAATAGCACTGATTGACAGCTAAAGAGAATTAACACACTCAAAAACTGCAAAATTTGTGATCGGTTGAATTTTCGACGCTCATACCAAAACTCACTTGTGGGCTACAGTGCGGATTCATGTTTAAATATTCTTGGACGTTTACTAAAGACTGTGGGACAAACAATTTTACAGTAAGTGGATTAGTTTCAAATAAATTCATCACTGAAAAAGTGTCCAATAACTGGGCGCAAACTTGCATTTTCATACCGTGGATGGTCCCTGCGTTTCAACTATTCCCAGTCTCTCCCCGTATTTTTTCTTCAATATTTTTTTTATGACGATTTATCACTAAAGATGTATGTACTAAAGATTTCAGGATCCAAGGGCCATAACTCTTAAAAATATAACCGAAACTTTACGCTGCACAACTACGAGGCACTGGCCATATTTCATGCAAGTTTCATTCCTGTCCATCAAATATTAACCGAGATATTGCGTGGACAAGAAATTCAGACGGAAGACGGACGGACGGACAGACAAAGCGATCGCTATATGCCCCCCCCCCTTTCTAAAGGGGGGGGCATAATAAATGTAAACTGATATATAACCAATGTTACATGTATGCTAGCAGGCTAATTTATAAGTTGAATATTGTAATTGCAGGTGTGGAACTCTCTGGAGCATATCTGGGAGACAGAAAAACCATTAGGCCAGAGGAGAGGAGCATTACTACAGTGATTATTACTTTGATATTTACCATCTCTAGTAGTGGCACACTAAAAGAGGTAGTAGCGTCATTTAGAAAATATTCAGCAAATAACATATTTTGATAAATGTTATTTAGTAATTGAGATCAGCTGTGGGGAACGTTTTTCTGTGACCTCAATTTTCAATATCACGGGCACTGAAATCACATTTCTGACATTCTCGGGAAAAAAATAGCAGCACCTGCACTCGGCTCCAGTGCCTGAGATGACGTCACAAAACGCGCATCCCCATTCTGAGCCTGATGCTTTGCAACATCATAGAACTTTTATCGTACTGTGATGGCTTCTAACATGATGTCATGGATACCATTTCACGTTATCCGACGTCATCTCAGTCATTTCCCATTTCCATTTTGTTCACTAATCTGAATTGAAGAATCTAACAATATAGGTCCAAATACGAAATTCAAGACTTCGATGTTGCAGGTGATCATGATGTTCAGTTTACCCGAACAATTAAAATCATGCTACTACCTCTTTAAAGTGTAACTGTGGCACTTCTGTAAGTGTATGTCATATTCAAGATAATGATGTGAATAACAAAAGGTAGTAAAGTTTTCCCCTAGCTCACTCGTATTCTGTCTCAGAGGATTCAATGACAGCTTTCTATAGTGGGAGAGCAATCTGCACTGCCTCTTTCGACGTCAGAGATGACGTTAACGACGTCATACTTCGAGCGTCCTGCACCATTTGCGGAACGTCGCGGCAATGCAAAGAATGGAACAGTTTTGTAACAATGTTGCATTGTCACATGGTTCATCGTTCCATAATAACGTCACAAGTTCCGACATGCTAGTGGTGCTGTGCAGTACAATAACATTGAAATTGTTAAAATTAAAGTCATAAAACAAGGAACAGAGTATAAATTCTATAATTTGGAAGATTATCTTGGATATGACGTAAACTTGCACAAGTACCACAGTTACAATTTAATCTCTGCCTGATCACTATTGCAAACCATTGAACATAATGCATTTCAAACCTTTGCCTTGAATATAAATGAAGGGAATCAACATTTTCACAATGTAAGATGAGGGGATTAGAGTTGCTTGCTGCCTGTATCATTTATACACTTGGATGAAGAAGGTTTGCTAACAATAATAACATGGTTTAGGAGAATTGTTGGATTCAAAGAAAATTGTTGAGCTCCAGGGTACATGTATGCTCCTGCTCAGTATAGTATCAGGGCTCTCTCTTCTCAAATGATACCCCTCCGCCCCAGGTGGGTCTTGACCCCTTTTTTCCTGCGCTGCAATTTATCTCCGAAATTGAACATCATCTCAATCTAACATGCTCTAACATTATATCATAATATCCCAAAAGCTAATACATAACACACCAATAACCTATCATCCACAGCAGAGCATATGATACATATTAACCATGACCATTAACCCATCATCTCTGTATATGAAGAGGAGCTATCTCATTCTCATTTCTCTATTCTGAAAGCATGCATCATAACACACTCCTGCAGGGCAGCCATTACCCAGCTCCAATCATTTATCTCCTGTCTCATCTCAACACAAACCCTATAAATTCTGAGAGTTGACCACTACACCATGCATGGCCTAACACATGCAATCATGAAGCATCATCAGGACCCTGTGTCTCCTGCTCCTAAATACCGCCCAGCCCGTAACCCCATATATTCTGAAAGCTTATGTCATAAATAAGTAAGCACACCCATCTGCCCGATTCATGAACTACCATCTGTGCTCCTCAATAGTGTTGACATCCTTGATGCATTGCCCTTCAGCTTTTGAGTTCTCTGAACTCTTGTTCTGTTTGTAGATCAAGACTGTTGACACCTTACTGTCAGAGTGTATCAAGACATCTCAGCACTACAACAGAGGTACATTTACATATCTAACTTGACGCGAGTATGTGATGTCTTACAATTCTGAAAGCTTTTTTTATCGTAAAATTTATCTTTTCAGTAGACAGCATGTATCACACCCTCTCTATTTATCGGTTGAGTAAAGTGAGCACTACTGTCTGCCACATAATGCAGCCTAATTTGAAAGATTGTCTTGATTACTTCTGCTAGACTCTGCAGGCATATGCCAGTTGTGCTAGACTCACCAGGTGTGTGTCAGTTGTGCAGACTCACCAGGCATGTTTCTGTTGTGCTAGTCTCACCAAGGCATGTTTCAGTTGTGCTAGACTCGCCAGGTATGGGTCAGTTGTGCTAGACTCACCAGGTGTGTGTCAGTTGGGCTAGACTCATCAGGCCTGTTTCAGTTGTGCTAGACTTGCCAGGCATGTTTCAATTGGGCCAGACTCATTAGGTGTGTGTCAGTTGCGCTAGACTCACGAGGTATCTGTCAGTTGTGCTACAGAGTCTAGGAGTATAAAAATGTTAAGGGCAGCCATTTCAAGGCCACTTTGGCCTTGCTGGCATCTAGTACCTAGGGCTTGCAAAAGGGGCACCAAGGCAAACGGGGAGGGCATACAAAGCCATTGGCTTGTGCATGGCCTTGGGTGTTGTCGCACCCTGGCGAAATACACCCAAAGGCCATGCACAAGCACCAATGGCTTTGTATGCCCTCACTGTTTGCCTTGGTGCCCCTTTGCAAATTCTAGGTAATTAGATGCCAGCAAGGCCAAATTGGCCTTGAAATGGCTGCCCTTAACATTTTATAATTCGTACCCTGGTGCTAGACTCACCAGGCGTGTTTCAGTTGTGCTAGACTCACCAGGCGTGTTTCAGTTGTGCTAGACTCGCCAGCCATGTGTCAGTTGTGCTGGACTCACCAGGAGGGTGTTATCCAGGGTTCAAATACTGCCTGTCTAAAAATAACATTTTGCTAAATTTTGTCTGCCCACTTTCTATTTTTTCCTATCTCTCCCATGTTAAATTTTGACCTATCCGAATTTGGAATGTGCTTGTCCACTGGTCAGGCAGGTGGACGGGTCTCTGGCTAACACGATGCTCACCAGGCATCTGTGTCAGTTGGGCTGGACTCACCAGGCATGTTTCAGATGTCCTAAAATCACCAGGCATCTGTCAGTTGTGCTACACTCGCGAGGCGTTTGTCAGTTGTGCTAGACTCACCAGGCATGTGTCAGTTTTTTGTTGTGCTAGACTCACCAGGCATGTGTCAGTTTTTTGTTCTTGACTCATCAGGCATGTGTCAGTTGTGCTAGACTTACCAGGCGTGTTTCAGTTGTGTTAGATTCACCAGGCATCTGTCAGTTGTGCTAGACTCACCAGGCATCTGTCTGTTGTCCAGACTCGCCAGGCATGTGTTTTGTGGCGTGTTTCAGTTGTGCTAGACTCACCAGGTGTGTGTCAGTTATGCTAGGCTAGACTCAACAGATGTGTTTCAGTTGTGCTAGACTCACCAGGCATGTGTCACCAGGCATCTGTCTGTTGTCCAGACTTGCCAGGCATGTGTTTTGTGGCGTGTTTCAGTTGTGCTAGACTCACCAGGTGTGTGTCAGTTATGCTAGGCTAGACTCAACAGATGTGTTTCAGTTGTGCTAGACTCACCAGGCATGTGTCAGTTGTGCTAGACTCACCAGGCATGTGTCCGTTGTGCTAGACTCACCAGGCATGTGTCAGTTGTGCTAGACTCACCGGGCATGTGTCAGTTGTGCTAGATTCAACAGGTGTGTGTCAGTTGTGCTCGACTCTCCAGACATGTGTAAGTTGTGCTAGACTCACCAGGCATGTGTCAGTTGTGCTAGACTCACCAGGCATGTGTCAGTTTTGCGAGACTCGCCAGGCATATGTCAGTTGAGCTAGACTCACCGGGCATGTGTCGGTTGTGCTAGATTCAACAGGTGTGTGTCAGTTGTGCTTGTCCCGTTGTGCTAGACTCACCAGGCATGTGTCAGTTGTGCTAGACTCACCGGGCATGTGTCAGTTGTGCTAGATTCAACAGGTGTGTGTCAGTTGTGCTCGACTCTCCAGACATGTGTAAGTTGTGCTAGACTCACCAGGCATGTGCCAGTTGTGCTAGACTCATCAGGCATGTGTCAGTTGTGCTAGACTCACCAGGCATGTGTCAGTTGTGCTAGACTCACCGGGCATGTGTCGGTTGTGCTAGATTCAACAGGTGTGTGTCAGTTGTGCTTGACTCTCCAGACAGTTGTGCTAGACTCATCAGGCATGTATCAGTTGTGCTGGACTCACCAGGCATGTGTCAGTTGTGCTGGACTCGCCAGGCATGTGTCAGTTGTGTTAGATTCACCAGGTGTCAGTTACCGCCTGGCTTTCATTATGCTTATATATGGGGGAATAGCATTGAACTAACCCGCTCACTGGGCTGATATGCAGGCACAAGCTGGTGTTTTCTCTCCGAGCAAACATCACTGTCTAATGTTTGAAGGCAGCTCGAATCGATCCTGACCCAGGCCCAGCCTCTACGATGATGTGTGGTCATGAATCTCTAACATCCCAAGTTTGTAAAAAAAATGTTGTTCATGTTTCAGTTTGAAATACGTCTATTTGAGTGCAATAGCTGTAAATTTAATTCACGATACTCTAAGAAAGACAGCGGGCTCGCTGGTGATCTTAGAACATTGGAACTACTGCACGGACATGGAAGCTTCATGAGAGTGATCGTGTCATAGATAAACAAAACGTGTGTCAATGTCAATGCAGGCCTTGTTTTTCGTCACAATTCACGGGAATCCAAAGAGATTCTCCCAACCCAGCTCTTGGGAATCCACGGGAATCTTTTGCTATCATTTCTATAGACATTGCTAAAATGTTACAGGAATCGGTTGGATTCCTGCAAATTATTTTGCGGGAGTGTTCACGGGAATTGGATTCCCGGATTCCCGTGGAAAAACAAGCCCTGCAATGGCAATGAAAATGTGCAGCGATTTGTAATCACTGTGGGCAGTTTGGAATTGAACTTGAAAAACTGCCATAAAAGAGATATGCCTGTTAAATGAAAAACTGCCATAAAAGAGATATGCCTGTCAGGGGTCGAAATTTACACCTGTCTACCTGTCCCTGACAGGTAATTTTTGAAAGAGACAGGTAGAGAAATAAAGTACCTGCCTCCAGTGACAGATAGACAACAATTTTTAGCCCACCATCTGGTGTTCAAATCGCTTTTTGTCCGTGGTCCGTCGTCCGTCAGTCAGTCCGTCCGTCCGTAAACAATTCTTGTTATCGCGATTTCTCAGGAACTACTGCATGGATCTTTCTCAAATTTGGTACACAGGTTCCCCTTGGGGTCTAGTTGTGCAAGAAACCTTTTTGGTCCGATTCGAAAATCCAATATGGCCACCAGGCAGCCATCTTGGATTTCCCCATGAAACCTTGTTATCGCGATTTCTCAGGAACTACTGCATGGATCTTTCTCAAATTTGGTACACAGGTTCCCCTTGGGGTCTAGTTGTGCAAGAAACCTTTTTTGGTTCGATTCGAAAATCCAAAATGGCCACCAGGCAGCCATTTTGGATTTCCCCATGAAACCTTGTTATCGTGATTTCTCAGGAACTACTGCATGGATCTTTCTCAAATTTGGTACACAGGTTCCCCTTGGGATCTCATTGTGCAAGAAACCTTCTTTGGCCCGATTCCGAAATCCAATATGGCCACCAGGCAGCCATCTTGGATTTCCCCATGAAACCTTATCGCGATTTCTCAGGAACAACTGCATGGATCTTTCTCAAATTTGGTACACAGGTTCCCCTTGGAGTCTAGTTGTGCAAGAAACCTTTTTTGGTCTGATTCCGAAATCCAATATGTCCACCAGGCAGCCATCTTGGATTCCCCCATGAAACCTTGTTATCGCGATTTCTCAGGAACTACTTCATGGATCTTTCTCAAATTTGGTACACAGGTTCCCCTTGGGGTCTAGTTGTGCAAGAAATATTTCTTGGTCTGATTCCGAAATCCAATATGGCCACCAGGCAGCCATCTTGGATTTCCCATAAAACCTTGTTATCGCGATTTCTCAGGAACAACTGCATGGATCTTTCTCAAATTTGGTACACAGGTTCCCCTTATGGTCTAGTTGTGCAAGGTACCTTTTTCGGTCCGAATCGAAAATCCAATATGGCCACAAGGCGGCCATCTTGAATTTCCCCTCGAAACATTGTTACCGTGAATTCTTGGGAAATATTTCATGGATCTTTCTGAAATTTGGTACACAGGTCCCACATGGGGCCTAGTAGTGCAAGATACCTTTTTTGGTCCGATTCGAAAATCCAAGTTATGCTCCAAATTAATTTGGTATTCTCGAGATGTGACGTTGCATCGCAAGAGTCGGCGGATCAAACGGTGGGGCATATTCTATATATTGACTATAGAGAATATCCGTACCTTCACCTTCCATATCAAGGAGTTCAAATAATTCGGAACTAAAATGTATTTCTTCAAATTTTAAATCAGCTTTCTTTAGTCCATGCAGTAGCAAGTGAACTGCTCCACCCTTTCGTCTACATGAAGGGATGTCACTCTTGTGACTCAACGTCACAACTCGACAACTGTAGACTACTGCATGTTTCGATCCTAGGGAGATAATCAGGATCCAGGCACTTTTGAAGTTTCAACATTACTGCGCGGACCGGATCCCTTCAGTATTAAGCATTGTACCATCTTACTATTTTCGAGCATGGTATCTTAAAAGAGATATCTCAAAATAGCCCAATAAACAGAACAGAATTAGCATTCATTCCTAATTATAAAATCTTAAGTATGTTTCATAGCTCATGCCAAAGTGTCAAAGAGATTGGTCTTCGCTTCCAGTACCCAATGATGACACGTGCAAAAAAATAAATAAAAAAAATACTACAAAACAAAGGCGAAGGATCCTCCGTACATGTACATTCACTTTCAGACTAACTTTGCTCATTTCTCTTGTATTATAACAACCGACATAAGTAAAGTTTCTAAAAATCTTGAAACTCCTGAAACTTGTTTGGTGTTTTTCAGTGGCCTTTTTCGATCTTTTTCACTCAGATTCGAAATTCTGTAAACAAAATTACAAATCAATCGTCTGTTCTTAGTAACAATGGACAAAAAGATCCTCTAGTCATTAGCTTACAATTATCGGACAATGGTGGGCGCCAAGATCCTTCAGGATCTGTCGTTTTTCTTGTGTTCAAAATATATATTTGACAAAATTCATTCAAAACGGCTTCTAATTAATGCATGGAAACAAGGTGTCATTAATTTATTTGTAGCTTGGAACATGTAGCTTTGTCATTAACCTTGAATTACATATACTTGACAAGTTCAACGATAGCATGTTCAGGTAATTCTTAAAGGTGACAGGTAAACTTTATGGCCACCTGTCTCCTGTAACAAGTGAATTATTTTGAATATTTCGACCCCTGCCTGTTAAATGAAAAACTGCCATAAAAGAGATATGCCTGTTAAAAGACGTTAATTGCACTCTAACGTGCTGATCAATATTAATTAAGCTTTTGTAACTTATCTATCTGGAAATAATCATGGCTCTCTGGTGATGGCAACACAGGTTTCCCCCTGTGTATAACCATAGGGAGAATTATTGTGACTGTAACTAGCAAAATCAGAGATTTGTCTGGAGAGTGAAACACATGGAGATCATTGAGCATGACTAGATTACTGGTATTCACATTGTATTACTTTAACATGTCTTGATCTATTTGTTGTATATATGCTGTTGTCAAAATCTATCATAATATTGTTGTATATTTTCTGTTGTCTGTCATAATACTGTTGTATATATATGCTCAGCTGTTGTCTGTCATAATATTAATCTCAATTGCAGACAGAAGAGGAAGAGCCTGACACACTTTACAGACAGGTTGATATAGAGGTCAAAGGTCATGACCCAGCCGTACTGAACAGTTATGAGAAATTTGTTGCTTTAGCTGCTAGCGAACTGGATGTGACAGTACAAAATATGTGAGTACTGCAGCTGTTATTTAGCCCAATCTTCTCTCCAGCAGTCCACTTCAGCTCGGAAGTGACTATTACAGCATATGAAAACTCTATGCCAATCCTCTTGCCAGACAATCACGTTTTAGCTCACCTGTACAAGATACAGAAAAAGCTAATGTCATACCCCTATCGTCGTCAGTGTCCAATAATATTAAGGCAAATGTTGTGGGGGGGTATTTCTATAAATACTTGCTCCATTGCTTCCAAACTTGGCATACGTTTTATTCAGGATGTTTGAAGGGGGATGTTCAAAAAGTTTTGCATTTATAATTAATTCGTAGCTTAAGCACATACAGTCTAGCCTCGCTATAAGATGCCTCGATATAGTGCTGATTCTGATATAAGGCAGGTGCTGTCCTGTCCCCCAAATTGACAAATGTATATCATTTCAGCCTTTTTATAACGCTGAAAATCTATAAGGTGGTTCAAATTTGCCCCCCCAAAAAACAGCATTATAGCAAAGTTACACTACTACAATTTCATGTTAAGGTACTATATTGATAAATTCTCAATCTATTGTGCCCATACTTGGCATACATATCATATGGGATGTTGCAGAATGGCTGCATTCCGTGAATATTTAATTAGCTAATGAACAGGAAAATATGCTATGATTTACTGTTGAGGCATTCATTAGGGTTGCTGTATTAATAAATACTTGATCGACTGTGCCCATGCATACTTGGCTTACATATCATATTGAATGTGAACCTGTAAAAAAGATAAATCTCATGTTCAAAGTCCAGAATTATCTCAAATCTTGAGGCTTGCCTTACCTTGCACACGGGACAGAGAATAACCCTATTTACTTTGAGGTCGAAAGGCCAGACAACGGTCAATGTCAATTAGGCCAGAAAATGTTTAAAAGATGAGAAATTATTAAGTCTAGTTCAGAGATGTGGATTTTGATCAATTCCGTGTATGCCCCAAACCTCAAAGTAATTGATTTTGATTGATTATTACTTTTTGGCCAAATTTGGCCGAGAGTTATTGTCAACGGCGGCATCTGTCTGTCCATCCATCTGTCCATAGTCAGTGTGGAGCACAATATCCCATGAAGGACTATAGCGAGGCTCTCCAGATTTATACAAGAGTTGCACTTGGTGATGGTTCGGAAGCCTATGGAAAATAACTGACCTTGACCTAATTTAAAAGGTCAAATTCTAGTTTTTGCATATATGTTTTGAACGATCATAGTTAGGGTATCCAAATTCATGTTACACATGTACATGTAACTCATGATGAACTTGAATCCTACCCAAGTTGACTGACCTTGACCTATTTTTACAAGGTCATTCACTGTTGATTATGTTCTACCTTGAAGAATTATCCCAGGCTTTCCAAATTAATTCTTTGTATGCATCTGGCGATGATCCAGAAGTAAGTTGAAGATGACTGACCTTCTCCCATCTGGGTCAAGGTCATATCCTATTTATTTATTTCCATGCTGAGCAAAGTACTAGTATATTTTGTTTTGACTCCTCTGACTGGGGAAAATCTGGCAGGGGGATATGTGAGCTCATGGTTCCTGTTAGTGTTACCCAATTAAATGACAAATATGCTAAGATTTCATGTTACGGCAATCATTAGGGATGCTATATTTATAAAGACTTTACTGCTTGTACCGAAGTTTGGCATAAATGTTATTTAGGATGTTCTGAAGGGAATATTACAAAATAATTCTATTCTGAAAATATTTAGTATGAATATGCTATGAATTTCATGTTATGGCAATCGTTACAGGTGCTGTACATGTATTCATATTATTTGGTCAGGTGAGCTCACTGGTGGCCTTGCTACTGTTCCTAAGTTATACTCCCCCACAAAAAGGCAGACATATTATATGATGGTGATTTCCATCCATATGTTCACTATTGCTACCTTGTGTGGCTTTATTACCCCTCAGGCAAATTTTGCCCAAAGGGTATTGTTGGTGTCATCTGTTCGTCCGTCTGTCCATCTTTCTTGTGGATATGGTATCTCAAGAAGGATTATAGCCAGGCATTGTAAATTCATACCGCGTAAGCATCTGGTGAAGGGTCAGAAGCTTATTGAAAATGACCAACCTTGTCAAATTCTAGTATTTGCTATATTTTTTTGAAGGATTAAAGCTCGAATTCATATTAGATATGCAATTGGTGATTGTCTAGAAGCCTATTCCAGCTGACTGACCTTGACCTATTTTTCATGGTCATAAACTGTTCATTATGATATAACATAAGAAATATAGCTAGGCTTTCCAAATTAATACCACATATACATCTGGTGATGGTCTAGAGGTTGGCTGAAGATGACTGACCTTGACTTATTTTATCCAGGTCAGATTCTATTTAGAACAATATTTCATGAAGGATTATATCTACATTGTCCAAATTTATACCACAGAAGTCTGGACCTGAAGTCTATTGAATATCACTGAACTTGACCTATTTTCTAAAGGTCAAATTCTATATGTTAAGTTTACAATAGACCAGAAAATTGTTGAAGATGACTGACCTTGATCTATATTTCCAAGATCAAATTACATGATTTGATTATGAGCTATATAGAAGAGTATATTCAGAGCTAAGAATTTGTGTCATGCTCTACCAGAACCTCAGAGCAACATTTTTCCCATCAATTAAGGCCTTGGCAAAAGCTGACCTGGCTAAATTTTTTATGTATTTCTAAAATGAGAGAAGTTCAGCCAATCCTTCTAGACCACAATTTTTGTTAACCTACATGATGTCAAAGTTCTAAAACACATCTTTTGCAATGCATGATTCACAAGTTTAGACAATAAGCGATAACTGAGGGGTATTAGAGCCCATTGGGCTATTTCTTCTTGGTCTTGACATTGTGCATCTGTGTAGTTATTACATTGGAAAAGGTGGTTTCTCATTTCAAGAGAAAACCCTTTTCCGATGTAATGTCTGTTATAAGAAATGATTTTTCCTCTATCATTGTCTATTAGAAACTACTTAATGGCCCGGCCCGACAAATCAGAATATAATTGAAAACTATCACGAGGTTCTGCTTTGACCCTTTAGTTGCCACTCTGGCTTGAAGCCTATGCTGGTTGTTTTTTTGTTGTTTTTTTTAGCAAAAACATAGTCTTCCACAACCTCTCCCACCTTGCCTTGATTGGGCACAGTATTTATAGAAAGGTGCTATAAATGAATGTAGCAATATAAAGCTACGCATCTAAAAACACACAGAGGTATGCATGCACTAACACCAAATCAGATGAGTCCATTCAAATGAAAATTTCATCCTAGTTTGGTGAAATTCCGCCCAGTAGTTGTCCAGATATCTTGCAGACAAGGTAGACGGACGGACACTGGGCAAGGATGGACGCACAGACACACCAAAAGCTAATCCGATGAGGAGGCCATTCGAATGAAGGTTTCATTCAAGTTTGGTGAAATTCCATCCAGTAGTTCTCCAGATATCTTGCAGACAATGCCTGTATACACATGTACAAGTAGATGGGCAGACACTGGACAAATGCATGCGCACACTCCGAATTCTAACCAAATGAGGCCATTCCAATGAAGCTCCCTTCCAAGTTCGACGAAATTCTGTCTAGATATCTTGCAGACAAGAAAGGGAACGGACGGAAAGACAGACAGCACAAACACTTTGTCTCTCCCCAACATCTGACCCTTCACCCAGATGCTTACGTGGCATAATTATAATTGTTTTTGACTTGATACATTAGGGGTAGAAGATGTCGCATTCCAAAATTGAGGTCAAGGTTAATATAACCTCTGAATCAAGAAATCATTAAAAATTGCAATTTGTTTTTATATTGGATACATGTATGTTAGGGGGAGACGATGTGTCGTGTACTAAACTTGAGGTCAAGGTCAAAGATCAAGGCTGCAGGCCACAAAATTGAAGGAGATTATGTGTCGAGTACCAAGTAGAGGTCAAAAGGTCACTCCGTCAGAAGATCCGAAAATAGTTAAGAATCTTGAGGGCTGTGACCGTGTACACCATTACGTTCTTGCAAACATGTTCATTTTGAAAAACATGATCTCTCCAGTTCTAGATTGTGTTCTTTGGATATACCTTTACATCAAGAGGGGAGAAACACCCTGTTGATTTCCGGGGTCAAGGGTCACTAATTCACAAATAAGGCAATTTTAGGAAAGCCAATTGTTACATTCCAAAATTAAAGTGTCTGTTTTGTGGGGATATTATTGAAGCCAAGCTCAGCTCTTGTTATCAGATATATTGTCAAAGCTGTAATTTTCAGCAGTCAGTGGAACATTCAGATTCTCTGACTGAGACATATATTTCTCCCTGAAACCTGCTTGTTTTTCTGGGTTGGTAAGATTTTCTTGATGCAATTTCACTACCCTCATCCAATTAATCAATTCAAACACTTCTTGAACATCAGTCATAATCATTGTAGACTGAACATGCTGAATCGCCTCTAGAACAAATCAGAAGCTGTGCAACGGACTGCAGAATAATACTGCTCTGAAAATTGGAGAATGGATTGTTAACCACAGCCTAGATCTGGCTATGTTGAATGGATGGTGTATCTCGAGTTCTGCCTTCAGTCCTATAACATGTATAAGATCAAGTTCTTTATTAAATACGAGGAAAATGATGATCGACATTCACCTGGTGTGCACCACCCTGAGACCGTTTTAGTGCACACTCATTCTTGGGAACTCAAAGCTGGTATCCAGGGCTGGACATGTTATTTAGTGTTGAATATCACATGGCGCATTGAGAATCTGTATATTATAATACAATAGAAAATAAAGTCATATGAGAAGATCTTGAGCCCAGAACTGGAATCTCTGTAGTTCTAATGTATGTACTGTATTTTACAGATTCACACCTCCCAAGGTAATAACACGGAAGACACTACTCAAGTCTGTTCATATTTACAAAAAAAAACGAGTCCAGTATGAGTGGAGAACGCATTTCCGGACTATTGAAGTAAGTAATAGTTGTCATGTATTACGTTGGGCATTTGGCCCCAATGAGGTATGGTTGGAGTGCCAACAATAAAATGGTCTGCCAGTAGTCCACTCAATCTGATTAAAACCAGACCTAAAAATAACTCTTCCCATCTGACATGTCGCTGGTTTTAGATCTGAATCCAACACTGGGGTTTCCATGTTCGCAGACCTAGCGAGGAGAACCTTTCATGTAAAATCCACTGAGAGGGAATGTAAGCGAAATGTTGGGCATTGGTAAAAAATATTCTATTATTGACACGGTTACCTCAGATGGGACCCATATCCACCTCAAGTCTATTTGTTATGGGTGACAGTAACTTTGCTGAAATAGCTACAGGTACTTTAATAATCTGTTAAAGTTTTATTTTATTTTATTTTATCAAGTGGAAATTCATTCAGGGCTCAAAATTAAGTTTTTACCCCTCGGCCATTTTGGCTGAGGGGTATTGTCGTCGCCATGTACGTCCGTTACCGCATTTTAGGCAAAACCGCTTGAGACACAACCACCAAATTTTCAACATTTATTCATCTAGTGCTAAGTCAGACGCCTATCGAAAGTGGCTCCCTTCGGCCCATATTTTACAGAGTTCTGCCCCTTTACAGATATATTAATATCTATTCCTGTATGTAACCAGCTATATCTGCAGAACTGTGTTCGGTATAGCTACTATATTTTGGAAACTTATTTATATTTTTGTATTCTACAAGCCAACAAGGATTACTCGCCTCGGCTTATGGGGTTATGCCCCTTTCGGATGTTATAATCTCCGATTTTGTTAGACCTGGGTCTCAATCACTTGGGGAAAGCCGAGGGTTTTGATTAGATCAATCTCATGTTTAAGTAGTTGCAAAGTTGCCATCACTTTTTACATTCTAGTTGCATCCAAAATAAACCACTTGCCCCAAATTCCTTTTATCATTTTAGCTTTAAATTTACATTTCATATACTATTGTAATCTCCCTAGTATAATCCGTGGCGTGTCCGACTCCTCCTACTCCTCCTCCTCTGCTTTACTCACTGCACAGAGGGTCGCATAGGCGTGGCACGGGATAGGGTGGGGCGAGAGACCTGGGGTTTTCGCTACCTGAGATTCCATGGGCCAGGCTTGCACCCTACAGTAGAATGGATCGACTGCGCATGCGCGATGAGTAGTAGTATAGAAAGAGCACGCGATCTCCCTATCCTTATAGGTGTGGCGCGGGATATGGTGGGGCGAGAGACCTGGGGTTTTCGCTACCTGAGATTCCATGGGCCAGGCTTGCACCCTACAGTAGAATGGGTCGACTGCGCATGCGTAGTGCGCAATGAGTAGTATAGAAAGGGCACGCGATCTCCCTATCCCTATAAACTAACTCATGGGGGTGAATGAACCCATGGGGGTGAATGAGCCATGGGGGTGAATGAGCACTCGTTAGTCTAATAATTGTGATAATTTCCCACCAAAATGTAGGGGGTAATCAAAATTTTTAGGACAGAAAGTTGGCAAAATGTTCACAAATCAGGTAAATAATCCATCATTTCTCAGTTATTTTAATATTTCAGAGGCCTCACAGGGTGATTAAAGTTTTTAAAAACTGATTCAAATTTGTCCCTAAAATTGGGAGGGATTGAATTATTATAGGGTGATTGAATTATCATAGGCCCCAAAAAGTTGTCAATCTCATAACTTCAGGTAACTAGTTACTATTTTTTTTTTGTTAGAAGCTATTTTCTTTCTAAACCAATTTTAATAGAAAATGTGGAAGAGCATTTGTCACTAAAGGAGAAAGAAAATTAGAACTGATCACGCCTTGTTTTTATTTCATTGAGGAATACTAGTTGTGCATTTCTCACT
Source organism: Hanleya hanleyi (assembly GCA_036873755.1). NCBI lineage: Eukaryota > Metazoa > Mollusca > Polyplacophora > Lepidopleurida > Hanleyidae > Hanleya > Hanleya hanleyi. The sequence goes on along the minus strand of JAVTVY010026353.1, from coordinate 83,001 downwards.
TTATAAAACAATGTCCAAAGGTTTGGTTTTGTCAAAGAAACTAAGTTAAACAGTTTACATAAATGTTTGTTTTGTAACACAAAGGAAAGAGCCATATATAATCACCCAACACTCTGACCCCTAGCTAATTTGCTTGTCGCATAAAAGGGGAGATAATCAGTTTTGGAATGTCCAACAATCTTTTTCACTTCCTAAATTAAATAGCTGCCAATTCTTGGCAAAAGTAATCAAATATGGATTTCATTGTTCAATTAAGTATAGTAAGCCCAAAAAGCTATAGGATGTGATTTTTGTAATTTTAAGGTACTTGCCCCAGGGCAACAGCATCCCGGAGGTTGGTTGTCCCAAACAAATTTCACTTGCCCAGAGCAAATAAAAGGGTGTTAAATTCGAGGCTCGGAGCCCTGTCATTTTATGATGATAGTTTTTGTTTCTATGCCCCGGAGTTCTAGGATCGCTCCTGTGGACTATTTATTTTTCTCCCTTATTATTTTGATGATCTCTTTTTCAGCTGAAACATCTGACAGAGTCCACAGCAGACACATTCCTGGAATACATCCAACGCAATCTACCGGAGGGAGTTGCTATGAAAGTGACTCGTGTGAGTGATTCTCTGAAAATATGTCTGATATAAAGCTTTGTGTTTTGTCCTATTAATTTGATGGGTGGAAAAATTTCAATTGACCACTTACCTAATGTATTCGGAATAATTTTTAAACAGGGAAGTTTCCGTTTCTTGCGATGCTAGGTGAACTGGCTTATGGGTAATTTCAGAGGTGCCATCTATCCAAGCGGTATGGTTTTCATTACAACACCCCTGCGCAAAATGAGAGAATGACTGCAGTGCTTCGGATTTGAAAAATCCAGAAGAGCTAAAAATCGCTCTTCTAATTTTGTCAAGAAGAGCGATCACGCCTCTAAAAAAAACCCTTCTAAAAACTATAGCTATTTACGAGAATGGGGATGTAGCTAGTAATTCCCATTTTATGATTCTTGCAAGAAAAGTATTAGTATTACATGTATTTTCGAACTTCTTAACATTATGAAATGCGACATCAATATTATCTGACAATCATGTATGAAATGTTGATACTAAACGTAAGCGAACCTAGTTATCCCTGATGTGTTTCATTGTTATCCCTTTATTTCTTTCTGTGCCTTTCCTCGGATTCTGCGATGTTTGATTTTGTCAATGTTTTGCGCAGTTTGCGCCAAACTTCTGTTACGGTACCATGCCGTTATCGGCCGTATACGATAGAACACCGCCAGTGTTCCGCCTTTTAAATGTTTCTAGTCTAACTGTTGGTGGAAGTTTTGTAGCCATTTCGCTTATTCGCGGCCACAATCGATCAAACAAATCCCAAAATCAGACGAACGCGCCAACAACAATATGTCCGTCGACACATAAACACACAGCTGTATCCGCCGCTGTGATTGGTCACTATTTATCCAATTATAAGCGAGGACATTTCGGTCCTCGATTAAATCCGAACCAAGTTTAACTCCTTTGCCAGAAGAGCTCGCACACTTCCGGATTTCGTGATCGAAACGTCTTGCGTTTTCATGGAAAGTTATTAGAGGTAAATAAAGATTATTCCATACGATAAATTCAAGAAGCGCGAAAAAAAGAGCCTCTAAATTTTGATTCAGGTGCGCGATTGAGCGCTTTCGCTCTCGCGCTTCTTAAATCCGAAGCACTGGACTGAAACTTCCGCGTCACTCCGTTTATTGAACGCGATATGAAGTAGTTCCACCTAGTTTCGAATAATTTCTCTGAATTAATCTCACGACGAGCCGTTTCTAGGTGCAGATATTCAAGAATATGTCGGTTTCGTTTCCTGGACAACACTTTTGGTGATATCTTGTGAGATTTTCTTCGAAAAATTGTGCTCGTCTGTAAACTGGTCAATATGGCACAAGTCGTAGTCACGGAATATGCCGACTTCATTTTCGGCTCTGATAGCCAATGAAATACACCGAATTGACGAAATTACGTCATGTTTTAAGATCGGCTGATCCGCACTGCCAAAATTATAGTGCAGTCCCGGTGAGAGAGTTTGAAAAGGAGAGAGGAGGCAGTTTCGTTTTCGTTCCATCAGTCGACTGGAGAGTTTTGACACTGTGCGAGCGTGGCATTCTGACAGATCGAGGTGTGTAAAACGTTTTATACCCGTCCCTTAATTGAATACTTGTTTCCCGGCGCACACTTGTTAATATTGTCAAATAAATGAATGTTGCAAGTTTCCGCGCTACTGCATGATTGGAGCACATGGCATGACTGAAAGCCGCCGTTTTGTGTGCTAAGTTTGAGAACATTTCTTGCAAAGAAAACTTCATCAAGCGAAAGCATCCGTTTTACTGCAATTTTCAAATTGACTGATCTTATCGTCTAGCATCATTTGTCATCTAGCAAAACTATGTTCTTGATTCTTACCATATCCGTAATGACAGCTCGTTGAACAGGTCAGGGAAAAGGACTAACTGGGATATATATCCCAATTGGGATAAAATATCCCAATTTGAATATTTTTTTCATACTTCCATATTTTCAAGCTGGCATATTTTGCTAGTTCTCCTGTTCGTATAAAGACATACACCAGTGGTGAGTGATGGAAAGTATACTGCAACAACAACATCAAAAAGTATTGCACGTGATTGCAATTGCACAGAGAATAATGTCGGCGAAAAAAGGTGAACGAAATTATACAATCATATTGGCAGTTTTGTGAAGTAGATTCTATCTTTTGTAGTCTAGATGCCGAAATTCAACATTGCCGTTTAGTTTGAAATCGGTGAAAATATCCCAATTAGGATATATTTCAATATCCAAACTTTGGTTTAATATCCCAGGTGGGATATATACCCCACTTAGTCCTTTGCTCTGACCTGTTGAAGTTGACAAAATAATTTTCCGTTTGGGCCAGGCAGTGGAGGTAAAATTAATTTTTGATGTTAAAGGTTATACAAAATGGTCTCAAAATGTGCTACTTTTTTGTGCTAAATTGTTGTAGAGGTGATTATATTGACTTGTTTTACATTTTTGTATGTTTTCAAACTGCCCAAGGTTGGAAATAGCAGCAATAAAGTGCGACAATTTCATGCCCCTTTCAAAACGGCGAAAGCTGTGACCGCTTGACCTGTGACGTCACAACCTGATTACGATCTCGCTCAAATGCCTGTTGTGAAGTCAAAATGTCAGCGACATCACGCTAGAACTCCCACAGTTGGGTGAATCTTTCGTAACAACGCCCGACGTCATAGACTATGACGTTTACGGCGCAATCGTAATCAGGTTGTGACGTCATGCACCAGAGGTCACGGCTCCAATACGTTTTCCCCCACATGTGTCCTATTCGTGTCCTAAAACCACTTCGACGACATTATTTGAGAAAAAAATACTAATTTGTTGTTTGGAACATTACTGGGTATGTTTTAATGCAAAGTAGTATAGAGTCATTTGGTATAACCTTTAATAATGGTTTTCTGTGTCTGTGATTTGAATTTTTTAGTAACGTAAGGGTATTTTTGCTGTGTGCAATTGCTGAATGTGATTTTAAAATAATTATTCGATGTATCGGTAGGCATACGTGTTATCTTGAAGAAGACCTCTAGGCTACTTATAGTATTTTCTGGTTGTCAATTGCCACACAAATAAATGAATATGAATCAGATTCAGTGATTTTATTCTTGTACATGTCTACAATAACAATGTCATTGAGCTTTGACTGCAGGTTGCAGTGTGCATGAATACATAAACCATGAATGAATGTCGCTATGCATCCTGGGCAACAATGTTCACTACGATGCGGACACCGACCTCGGCAATATTGTAGGTTTACTACCAAAATGTTATCTTGTCTAGTTCAGATAATATACAATTTTTAATCTTCGGTGCTGTGTTCTTTATCGGGGAACGGTAATTCCATTGGGTCATCAAACAATTGTGATAGCAGTTGAACGCCTCGATAAAATTGTTTCCATCGTCCACTGGTACCACATATGCAACTCTCATTTGCCTAGACTTTCTTTACAGTATTGATGAAGTCTCTTCAATGATTAGAGCTACGCTTCATAAATTCATACCACGTATGCAACGAGAGACACATCAGAAATATATTGAACAGGACCAATTCCTTCCCTGTTTTTTAGCAGCCTTGGATGCTTTCATTTTTAATAATTTCCTGATTTTTTAGCCACATTTGTTCAGATGCTATCGAGTTGAAAATGATGAAACATCATCAAGACGGGACATTGTGTAAGAAACAGAAATGTGATACTGATTTCTTTGCAGTGTTGTTGGAGTATTGTTTTCAACCCATTTTCAAATTCTGGGGATGTGCGAGGCACAGACACATATGGGGATAGAGAAATGTGTCCATGGATCCCAGTATGGAAAGGATAGGAGATTCAAATTATTTGACTGTTGACTGTGCACACAATTGTCAAAAATACATCTACAACAATAAAGGGGAGACAGCTCTTGCTTCCGCCAGTTAGTCATTCCTCTTGCTATGCAGCAGTTCACCAAAACCTTGCAGTGTCCTTGATATTAAGCAATGGCAAAAAAGCTTAAATTTTGTCATCGCATTGGCATACATTGGCCATGTCATTTACTATGGCAATTGTTGAATGTCATGGCTAATTTAAAGGATTGCAGATATCTACTGTTCATGTACCAGTGGACATCATGAAGCTTTGTGCTGTCCACTGGCTGATATCGTGACCTAAATAATATTGACAGTGTTCAACACACAGAAAGATTTTCTTTGGCAAGAGCACACTTTTCTAAAAAAAAAAAGCCATTGCCACTTCAGTTCTCAGCCTGTTGTTGGTCACAAATCATTAGAACTGCCTTACTTGATATGTAGTAGACACAAGGGCGTAGACAATTGGGGGGGGGGGGGCAATTTTGATGGCCGGCCAAAAAAAAAAAGCAAAGAAAGAAAGAAACATAGCAGAGAAGAAATTGTTTATTATCAATTGTTGCTAAATACAGGGGAAGTAAATTCTTTATCACCAACAAGGTGAGTGAGTAGTAGGGTTTGACATCGTTTTCAACCTTGTTTCAGTGATATTGTGCTCCAATCCAATCAAATATTGCCCATTTGGATGAAGAAACATTAACACGTTGGCTGAGTAGAATTTTTCAGAACTTTTTCACTATAAACTTTTTTTTTCAATTGAGATTCCAGTCATTTGGTCAGTATTTATTTATTCACAAACAAGAGATATATACAAACTCTCACCTAATTCTCACGGAGAAACCCTACAAATAAAGGTATAAAATCTAACTAGACACAGTCACTCTTTGATAACTGGTGTAAATATGATCAATACGGATCAGTTTTTACCCCTCGGCCATTCTGGCCTCGGGGTATTGTCGTTGCCATGTACGTCCGTACGTCCGTCCGTCCGTTAACACATTTTAGGCAAAACCGCTTGAGATACAACCACCAAATTTTCAACACTTATTTATCTAGAGCTAAGTCAGACGCCTATTGAAAGTGGCTTCCCTCGGCCCATATTTTACAGAGTTCTGCCCCTTTACAGATTTATTAATTTCTATTTCTGTCCTATATGCCTGAATGTAATCAACTATATCTGCAGAACTCTGTTCGGTATAGTTACTATATTTTGGAAACTTATTTATATTGTTGTATTCTACAAGCCAACAAAGGATTACTCGCCTCGGCTTATGGAGTTATGCCCCTTTCTGATGTAATAATCTCCGATTTTGTTATCTGTAGTTGAATATACAAGTTATATCTGCAGATCCGTGTTCGGTACAGCTTATTTGTCTCGGTTCTTATTTTACAGTAGTGCTAAGTCAGACGCCTATCGAAAGTGGCTCCCCTCGGCCCATACTTTACAGAGTTATGCCCCTTTACTGATTTATTAATTTCTATTTCTGTCCTATATGCCTGAATGTAACCAACTATATCTGCAGAACTGTGTTCGGTATAGCTACTATATTTTGGAAACTTATTTATATTGTTGTATTCTACAAGCCAACAAAGGATAACTCGCCTCGGCTTATGGAGTTACGCCCCTTCAGAGTTCGAATTTGGCACCTGTCCGTCAGTCCGAGACTGGTAAAAAATCAAACGGACTGGTGAGAGTGACTGGACAACAAGTCCGTCGGACTGGTAACAAAAAAGCTCTCAGTTCATTGTGTAAACTATTTCTCTGGATATCGCACAATTTGTAAAGAATGAAAAACGAATTGTCTGTTTTCTGTTACCCGACCGAGTTTAAATAAATTGTGTGAGTCTAAAAAAATTTCCAGCAAATTCCAACGAAATCTCGACCACGGCCGCGTTTTACGACAACAACAACAACCGTAAAGCGGTGCGAACAGTGTCGGCACACCGTAAAGTGTGACTGTAATGCAGGCACACCGTAAAGTGTGACTGTAATGCAGCATGGCAATGCAGGTTGGCGATCTTTTCAGAAAATAAAGCTCCCAATTCCAGGTCGGGAATCGAGAAATCAGCAACATGATTACGCTTCAGTCGACCTGATCATGTTCACCAGGACAATTTTGAACATATTCTCCATCAACTTCGAAAGAAATCTACTGATTTTTTGGCTTGTAATGGCGTTTGTAGAAGCAGTGTTTTTCGCGACGACACTGCGGTGGAAGTCGCCGTCAAAGTCTAGCCGACGGGGTTTGTCGTCTGTGATTATCTTCAAGAAATTCAAGATTATTAATTTCTTATTTAGTAGCAACCATTACAGAGCAAAAAATATTCATGATGACAAATGTTCCCACATCATCTTTTATTTAATATTAACGGACTAGTAAAAAAATTTGCGGACTGGTTACATTTTTGGCTCACAAGTCCGGCGGACTGGTTCAAATTTTTCTTAAATTCGAACACTGCCCTTTCGGATGTAATAATCTCCAATTTTGTTATCTGTAGCTGAATGTACAAGTTCAATCTGCAGATCCATGTTCGGTACAGCTTATTCGTCTCGGTTCTTATTTTACAGAGTGCTAAGTCAGACGCCTATCGAAAGACCCATATTTTACAGAGTTATGCCCCTTTACAGATACATAATTTTCTATTTCTGTCCTATATGCCTGAATGTACTACCCGCATATCTTGATCATCCCACATAGAACTATCTCTTCCCCAATTCACACTACACATGGGTCACAATCACTTGGGGAAAGCCGAGGGGTTTTGATTAGATCAATCTCATGTTGCCACTATTCCAAGAAAGGACCACTAAGCTAACATTTTTTATAAGTTTGGCAACTTCAGGTCGAAAATAGTCCAGGTATCATCGATTAAAATCAATTTGTATGTTAAAGAGAAAGCAAAGCGATCTAATTAACGGACCAGAACTCATGCGGTCAGCTCTCTTCAATGCATCGCACCATGCTATCGGCACAAAATAGTATTTTCTAAGGATTAACTTGAATTGTAGTGCAATACCCCCCTCTCAGACTCACATTCCACAGCTCTAAATTGGAGTTGCAAAACCAAATCAAGATGCAAGACAGAGTTACTTGCCCTGATATGATTTGGCAAAATTATGATCCAGTCAGCACACCAGTCTGTGACGATGTTTCATTTTATTACACCAATAAATCAGCCTAGGAAATTAATAATTATATTATCGGGTAGAAAAGCAAGTAATAGCAGTGCTTTTTTTAAAATTTGTTCCCTTTTTTGACTAAACAAATGAGTTGTCACGATGACATTCCCGACTTCACTGACAAGTATTGCCCCAAATATTCTTGTATCCTTGTCGCTTCAAATTTTGTTATGCAAAAATATCCCGTTTTGTGTTGGAAGATGCACGGTCAGCTCGATTTATCTAGAAAATGGTCCTTTTACAATGTGTATGAAATTGCAGTTACTTCCCTTGAATATTGAGACTTGTCTGTGGTGTCTTTTCATTCGTCAAATGAATAATTACTAGCAATGTTTCTGACTTTTGCAGTACCGACTGGAGATGTTACCGGATCACCTCAAACCACCGCAGGAGACTATTGAAGAACCTGCTAACAATGCCAGCCAGACACTTTCATGATTTACTTTGTAGTTTTCTTTGAATTTTATTATCATTGACTAAAAAAGGAAAATGCATCAGGTCTTATGTTATCTTTCTATTATGAAATGATAAAGAAAAATGATTTATTAAAATATGAACATAAGACCAAAAGAAACTAGAGCCTTAGGCACTGAAACGGGGCTATTTAATTGTAAAATAGGCTGTTGGAATATTTCCACTAACCCTTTGATGTTCCATCCCATGGCGAAGAGCCATACTTGTAGTCTCACACATTCCTCTCAACAAGGATCTCTAGTGCATTAGTGTAATTGCACACATATATATATATTAAAAAAAATAATAACTTGTGACCGCTGGGACAGACATTTATTATGAAACGAACCTGATGAAATGATAAAATAATGTCTTCACTGCATGTTACCAATATTTGTAAAAATTTTCACTTTTTTCAGATAATAGAAAGCATATCCTTCAGCAGTAAATAACAATACGAAGCTGCGCATCTGAAAACCCCTCGGCTCTGGGTACATTCATAATGTATTCAATTTGAACCAAGATGTCAGGAACACCAAGCAGTCAAGTCAGAAATATACAGATTATCAAATATTTTGCAATTAGGAATGACCCCCAAGGTTTCCGTCCAATCAGAGAAACCGGTATTCATTACATAAGTTTCTTGATGTATCAATGATGTATACCAAATTTTACATCGAGCATTTGAACGATATCAGAGATAGAGATCATCAATGATTTCGCATAAATTAAAGATGGCCGCTCATCCTTCACTCAGTGGAACTTATGTGGTTATTAAATGAAAAGTCTCTAGATACATTGATGCTGTATACCAAGTTTCGTATAGAACACTGAAATGGTATCAGAGATATACATCATTAAAGATTTTGCATGAATTAAAGATGGCCACCAAGGTTTCCGTCCAATCAGAGAAACCGGAACTGTCATTTGTCGTAAGTCTCTTGATGCATCGATGATGTATACCAAATTTTACATCGAGCACTTGAACGGTAGAGAACGAGATCATTAATGATTTTGCATAAATTTAAGATGGCCGCCCATCCTTCAGAGGAACTGATGTGGTTATTCATAATTTGCAAGTCTCTTGATACATCGATGCTGTATACCAAGTTTGGTATAGAACACTTAAATGATATCACTTATATATCATTAAAGTTTTTGCATAAATTAAAGATGGCCGCCAAGGTTTTCGGTCAATCAGGTCCCAATTTAAATTATCTGTATGCATCGATGATGTATGCCAACTTTCATATAAAACAATTGAATGGTAACAGAGATATGTACCATTATCGATTTTGCATAAATTAAAGATGGCCTCCAGGATTTCCAGCTAATCAGAAAAGCCGGTTTGGTAATTCATTGAAAGTTGCTTGATGTATCGATGATGTATACCAACTTTCGTATTGAACAGTTGAATGGTTTCCGAGATATGGATCATTATCCATTTTGCATAAAATTAAAGATGGCTGCCAAGATTTCCACCCAATCAGGTCCCAATTCAAGAGGCTTCTGGTCCTTGACTAGGTAAATAAGCATACCAAATTTGGAATTCTTCAGTGGAACCGTTTTTCGGATATCTCGCTCACGTACTCACGTACGAACAGACGGACGTATAAGACGACAATATCCCATGACCAAAATTGAGATACAATGTAAAATCTTCATGGTTAGATGGACTGGAGCTATGCTGGGATGCATCCTCCCATGGCATCATATTATATACATGTACCTCCTACTGCCAGAACACCCCTAGTATATTAGTTCTATTTGGTTATCTCCCCTGTCACCTTACATTTTCAAACACAGTGTCTGTGATATGCAGAGCTCTTTCTGTAGATCAGGGGGAAATGCTTGCAACATTCCATGAATATTTCAGAAGCAGAATGTAAAGAAAACATTTCTGAATACAGGGAAATTATTAAATAAATGATTTGACCACCACTGGATTTTAGAAACTTACCATAAAAAGATAATGCAGAGGGTCATGAGGGGTAAGCTTAAATGGTGAAAATTCCAAACTGTAACTCAACACACATATTTCATGAAAATGTAAATGAATACAGGCAAAGTGAAATATCCCAGTGTTTTCTACAATGAATTACACTTATACTGGTATTATTTAATACTAAATTACTGCCCAAACACGCTTTCTAAAGAAAATGAGTTAGTCTCACAAAATCATTCAACATGCGCCTCTCAAAATCTGTGGTTTAGCAGACGACATATTTTGAGCACGAAAGTAGTGCCACTGGAAAATGAACGAAAACACGCATAAAATTAGATTAATGGAAATGTAACTTAAACATATCAGACCTGCAACTATACGCGAACATTAAAAACACAGAAACCTGGACACTCTAAAGAAGGAAGTTTCAGACCTCTTTCTTGTCGTCTAAGAACTCTATCTTTTGCTGTGTTAGCAAGACACAGAGCCGGTGCTCAGTTTTTGTCTGACTATAAGACGGGACCATTAGTCAGTACGGGACTACCGTACATCTCCCCGTGAAAATTAGTTTGTGGTAACCATAACTACTCAAAATAATTCAACGTACCCCAAAAGTTTTTATCAGCTCATTTTCCCAATCAATTGCATTTAATTTTTTTTTGTTCGAACAGACGGTTCCTTAAAACGAATACCAAACCAAGAAGTTTTTTGCTATTTCATAAACAAACAAACGATCACTTGCATTTTATGCAGTGCATTGTCAAACCGAACGTCCTGAACAGGGTCACAAACAAAAAACTTCTTAATTTTGGTAGAATTCAGTTGGCAAGATTATCAAGAATAATAGTACAGTTTCAATCTAACTTTTGGACGAGTTTATCTAGATACAGATAGGAGATTTTTGAAAATTGCTTCTAATCGCATGGTTCAAGGTGATTGGATGATTAGAAACCTCCACATAACATGGCCATACTATGTGATGGCGATGTCCGTCGGGTTAGCTTTTTCTAGTGAACACAGCTATAGTCCCAAGAGTGTTCACTTCATTTTTTCCCCCTGCCAGACACCAGAGGGGGATTTGCTCCATCCATCATTCCGTTGAACTTTCCTTGTGACTGCAAAAACTCGAAAATGATTTGCCGATTGATGAGAGCATTTTCGGCAAACTGCGTCATCCAATATTGCTGCCATGGCCTTGCCCCTTACTCAGTCATGCTACATAAGTTTGTGACTGCAATAACTCAAAAATGATTTCTTATCAACACCAAACTTGGGCAGTAAATTGTTTTCAGTGAAAGGATGGCTGGGATTGTTTATCGGCAACCTGCGTAATCCAATATGGCTGCCATGGTCATACATTGTGATCACAATTTCCTTCAATGTGTTCCCTTTGCTTGTCTATGCGAGATCTCCAGTTCCAGACTTTGTATGTATTGTTTATGGGACAAAGAAGAACCTCATTTATTACGAGGTCACAGGCCAGAAAATCTGTTAAACAAATGTAAAATTAGTACTAAGTTAGAAACCTATTATTATTTTTTAGGTCAAATGTCTAGCTCATTAGCCTAGAAAGCTCGAATGAAATGAAAGATCTGTTCCAAAAAAGAATTTGTGTCAAACTTTTGGTATGCCATGTCGGGGCAAATCGTAACCCCATTAATTTTGAGGTGAAAAAGGTTGAAGGTCAACGTCACTTGTGCCAGAAAATCTGCAGTTCCAGGTTGATGAATTGGTTCAAAACATAAGGGTTCTTCTTTGCCCCATGGACAAAGTATACGCAAGTCCTCTCAGTCAGAGAATGGAAAATAATGTAGTTCAACTCCAGTTTATGGATGTGGATTACAATGAAATTTGAAGAATGCCTCCTTGTACTCTTGGCAAACAAGAAGCCTATTGATTTTGAGGTATGTCTTTCCATCTGTAAACATCTGTTGTGTGTGGGAGATCATCTGTTCCAGGTTTAGGATTGGTACTTGGGTATACCTTACATAGACAAAAGGGCCCTGATAAAGCCAAGGTCACTTAAGCTGAACAATTGAATATGGTTTTTCAGGTAGGTCCGTCCTGTATACCATCAATCGGGTACAGTATGCATGCAATATACTTGCAGGCTCCTTTTTAATACTTGGTTGAATGGTCCCCCACACGTAGTCCCCATTGTAAAGGATTGATGTATCATACATGGAGGATAGACCGTATTTCAGTCCTACCTTCACACTGTTTGGATCGTAATACTTTTCACACCTGCGAACCCCAGTGTAGGGTCCTATTCCTTTTTACACCCGAGAACCCGGGGTCGTATTCCTCTTCACACCCGGGAACCCCCACAGGTGCCCCAGTTATAATCACCTCTTTCAACAAGCTGTCTGAGGAGCGGAGACGTATTCTTACCGTGACCACGTGCACGACAGCACCCCAGCTGAACAAGAGCCTTATGGGCTTCGATATCCACCTGTGCATGCCAAATGACAACCCTTTAAAAACTAGAATTTGACCTTGAGGAAATAGGTCAAGGTAGTCCCAACTTGAATGGGCTTCTAATTATCAGTTGCATTATGTAGTGTAGATCTATGATGCCTTGAGAAAATGTAATACATTTGTAACTAGAATTTGGCCTTGATAATATAGGTCAAGTATAATCAAATTGGAAGAGCTTCGAGTTAATCACCAGTTGCATATTTTGTATTAATTATGCCCCCCCCCCCTCGAGGGGGTCATATAGCGATCGCCTTGTCCGTCCATCTGTCCGAATTTCGTGTCCGCGCAATATCTCGGTTAATATTTGATGGACGAGATTGAAACTTGCATGGAATGTGGCCAGTGCCTCGTAGATGTGCAGCGTTGAGTTTTTTTCCGAGTTCCGGTATAATTTTCAAGAGTTATGGCCCTTTTTCTGAAATCACTGTGAATGGGACTTGTCCGGGCTGGATCTTGGTTAATATTGTATGGACAAGTATGAAATTTGCATGATATGTGGTTAGTGCCCCACAGTTGTGCAGCGTAAAGTTTCACCACGTTTCGCTTATATTTTCAAGAGTTACGGCCCTTTGTTCCGGAATTCTCCATGAATTGGGACTTGTCCGGGCTGGATCTCGGTTAATATTTTATGGACAATTATGAAATTTGCAGGATATGTGGTCAGTGCCCTGTAGTTGTGCAGCGTGAAGTTTCTCCAAATTTCGCATATATTTTTAAGAGTTATGGCCCTTTTTTCTTCAAATCCTTGTGAATGGAGACTTGTAGGGCTGGATCTCGGTTAATATTGTATGGACAAGTATGAAATTTGCAGGATATGTGGTCAGTGACCCATTGGTATGCAGCATTAAGTTTCTCTGCTTTCGGTTATATTTCAAGAGTTATGGCCCTTTGTTTATCAAACCTAAGTGAATGGGATATATTTATTTGTCCAGGCTGGATCTCCGTCCATAACCGATTTGGACCAGGAAAATGGCTATATTATATGTTATTCTACATTCCAAAGCAGACAACATAGGTCCTGAAGTATGAAATTGCCCCAAAAAGAGTAAACTGCGTGCAAAAGTCAAAGTTCACTGATTGCTTCATAATTTCACCACAATATACTCCCAAGGAATGTAGGTCTCATAACCAGGTCACTTTTTCGGATTTGGCGAAAGCCCTGGTGACCATCTTGCATCGAAACATTGTGTGGCCCTAGTTCACTAATAGTAATACTTAACCATGGGCTCGTTAAACAGATAAGGCAGAAAAACCAGTGATTGTATGAAGGACTTGAGTATTTAATGTAGAAAGATAATGACTAGGTCTAAATGAGCATGTCTACTGCAGGTTGAGGAGTTATATAAATGATAACTGCAGTGACGTACGTTATGTAATATGACATTGACTAATATCTACAATCTACTACATGTGACAATGATTATGCTAATAGGTGACCAACCATGACCGAGTTAGATGATGATGGTTGCAATCCTGTAATACAGAAAAGTAAACATTAACCCAATGAATACTATCAATCATTGACTTAGCACCAGTCCTTAGTTAGCATTATAGTTAGCTTGCTAACTATAACACGCATCACAATATGCAACGGTCCATTACCTGCAGTATTCATTACCCGCGACAGCATATAACACCACACATTATAGTTTACTTCAAAACTATAATTAGCATACATGTAAATGATATGCGGAATGCACAATACCTGCTCTGCATAGACAATATAACATTATAGTCTATTTATAGGCTATAACTAGCATTATGTAAACAATATGCTGGACGAATATTCTATGGCTTACAAAGGTACAAACAGTGTTAAAAATGCAATTGGAATACAACGTTGAGCAATAACATACTTGCAACTCTTCGGCAATTCCACCGGTCTACATGTACAAATCCCAAACAATGGACCTGGTGGCTCACCCATCTGAAATCAAGGCACATGACTGCATGTAACACATACAGAATATACATAGAATCTACTGTAAAACCTACACAAAACATATATAAACTATACTGACTAGGCTACACGCAAACATCGTACATGTATAACATTCACAATAATAATACTACAATAGCATTACATAACTTTGGCACACACTGGTTACGAATACTTAAGGTACTTTACATAAGGATAGGCCTACTGCCAATAATCAAAGAACATTATCTGTATCAATACAGGTGTCTCACCTCTTATCCTGGCCCAATCCCTGGAAACCAGGCTGACTGGGAATCAACTCGCTATACCATGTACATTGGTATGTTTCTCTTCATTTCTCTTACAATTAAATCAACTGCATTCACTAATAACCAATTCTAAATAAATCAGGACTGTCTCACACAATGTGCTATATCCCATATATATACTTGAATGGCAACATGGGCTATACCATACATACTCAATGTAAACACATGCTACTGCTTATAAAGTTGACACAATTAAAGTTACAAGTTACCATGATTTTGCCAATAATAACAATTTATATATCTATAATTCTACCAAGTACAACTTAAACATCATATAATTCTAATGAAACAATTCCAGCTCACTTACTGTATTAATTCTGGTCTTTAGAGCCAAAACAGTGTTTGATGAAAAGATGCTGTGGTAGCCACGTTGTACAGAAGAAAGACTTGGCCCCACGACAGTCTCTCACATTACAGGACATTAACATACATCCCAGATACAGTCCTGCATTCCTGAACTGACCCATTTTCTAGGCTAAAGCGGACTAAAATAACTATCTGGGACACACAGTGACCTACTCTAAAAATAACAAACATACAGTGTAAGCTGTATTAACAGAACAGCAGTGCCAGCAATACTTAAACCCTAGTTTTTGGAATGGGGAAGGTGACCATCAAATAATGACCGGTCACAATTGTATTATCACTTGTTGGTTGATACGTCTTGGAATATGTATTGTGTGAGGCATGGCAAAAAAAGTGACTGAAACAGAATTTTTATAATTATCCAAATTAGGCCTCCACCAACCAATAAACAGAACAATGGCGGGGCAGTGTCGGATTAAAGCGTACAATTGAGCAATCTCTGATTGCTTCCTTCCTGCGTTTGGAGAGTTTTAGATGTCATCCTTTCGAAAGTTACCACCAATACTCAAATTTGACCCAGATAAAGAGATCAAAACTGGCAGAGGTGTGAAAACTGTACTTAAAGGATACATGTACAATGATTCATACATGTAGTTGCAATGATTTACTGAGTTTTCAATCACAGTGACCTTGACCTCATAGTAGATAGGGTTCCTCCAGGACCAATGGGTAAGGTGTACCCAAAGTTTGGTATCAATCCATGACCTGGATCAATCCAAGTTGACAATCGATCCACAGCGCGAAATGTACCCACGTGGTGGTGTTCATTTCACTCTCGACCGATGTCGAAACCGTATAGCTCCTTCCTTTGCAGCTTAGTTCAAATCATTTTTGGATAAATACAAAGCAAATTTAAACTATAGATAACCATTCATCATATTTCGTAACGGTTATGGGTCGGTCATTTATTTCTACTCCCAGTAGATCCTAGGCTAGGTCTTCATTGGCCGAGAGCGGTCATGTGAAGTGAGGATGAATATTCTCTTAGACGGAGGTATCCCAGCAGCCTTTGCGGCGCTCCGTGACAACTGTGGCGTGGGCTAAAGCAAGGCCTAGCGACGTATTCACTTAGCCCAGGCAGACCGCGTTTCTCGCCGTTAAATCGTATTTCCTCAACGTTTGCGGCTGGTAATCATTTGGAATCGATAATATATTGTTAATAAGGTAACATTTAACAGCTGAAAGGATCAATTGTGTGGTAAAGACTCCAGGAAAGGGTAATAAATAGCTCTAAATAACCCACAACACTGATCTACAGGGCGCTAACCCAGCCTCATGGCTTCTGAAGAATATATTCGAGGAAAGTTCACAAGGTAATGAAACACATCCTGTACAAAACTTCTGGCCAAGCCGTCATGTCTTCTATCCACACAGCAGCTGGTAACTTTTAAGGGCATTTATCCAAACCGACTAGTGAGAGTTTTGACTGATATCTTGTCTTTGCCTCACCGGACAGATTATCTGAATATTCGTAACTCATCGTGCTATTTGTAAACATGGTCTGAGATTGTCATGAAAACTCAGTTTATATATAACCGAAGGAATTTTGCTAAAACAAGTATATATCTGCGTTATTTACCATTTCCTGATCATTAAGTCAATCATTAAATCTGGATAATTAACAGCTTTATAAAAGCAGAAGAACACAGACTATCCATAACGGTGAAGGAATTTTGCTACAAGTATATATCTGCGTTATTTAGCATTTCATGATCAATAAGTCAATCATTTAATAAGTCAATCATTTAATAAGTCAATCACTGAATATGGATAATTAACAGCTTTATGGGGGGAAATTAAAACAGATTATCCGTGTTATATGCCGACAATGACGGTGTTGCCGCTGTGTTAACCCCAGGATTTTAACGGCTGGGTTAGCGCCCTGTAGATCAGTGTTGTGGGTTATTTAGAGCTGTTTATTACCCTTTCCTGGAGTCTTTACCACACAACTGATCCTTTCAGCTGTTAAATGTTACCTTATTAACAATATATTATCGATTCCAAATGATTACCAGCCGCAAACGTCGAGGAAATACGATTTAACGGCGAGAAGCCCGGTCTGCCTGGGCTAAGTGAATACGTCGCTAGGCCTTGCTTTAGCCCACGCCACAGTTGTCACGGAGCGCCGCAAAGACTGCTGGGATACCTCCGTCTAAGAGAATTCGTCTCCTACTCTACTCTGTATACCAATAACACGATATAGCTAAATGGTTTATGTATCCTTTGTTATGTATACTTTATTGTTCAAATTTAAAATTGAATTGTTGGCAATGTTATGTCGTTCGTTGTACTCTGCTCAGCATTGAGAGTGTCTCGATAAAATTCTTGAATGTTGTATCTACTGCACTGACTGACCTCTATGCGGGGCTAGCCACTGTGTAGCCAAGTTGACATGGCTTCGTTCGTTCCTTTACTACGCCATGATGCCTCTCAATGAACTTACATGTAAACTCCGGGATCACACGGCTCCGTGGGTGGTTCGGCTCTATTCGGCAAAGAGTTTGATTGCCGTGAAGAGCTCATTCGTCTGCAATCAGTCTTCAAACATCAACGGTCGGTTGAATTCTCAGCCATTATCTTCATACGGCCGGTCACGTGGGCACGATACGTTGCTGATCACGTGACACGTACAAAGATAATGGCGGAGAATTCAACCGACCGTTGATGTTTGAAGACTGATTGCAGACGGATGAGCTCTTCACGGCAATCAAACTCTTTGCCGATTTTGATAAATCAAATGGACATAGAGCTGGGAGAGGTTGTTTTATTGCCGGATAGAGCCGAACAACCCACGGAGCCGTGTGATCCCGGAGTTTACATGTAAGTTCATTGAGAGGCATCATGGCGTAGTAAAGGAACGAACGAAGCCATGTCAACTTGGCTAGCCACTGTGTTCTGTGTAAACAAACATGGCTGCTGGTGTGTTCTGCCAGTGACAGAACTGGAAGTAAAGAATATGCCGGATATCAACTCCGTAAATCTGACTGATATACAACTACAAGGACTGCTACCTGTGATGTGGGAGTTTACCGCCGATACTCGAGCACACATGAATTTGACGTGTACAATTCTAGGTTATATGAATCAAAATACTGTGAGCAG
Organism: Hanleya hanleyi; assembly: GCA_036873755.1. Taxonomy (NCBI): domain Eukaryota; kingdom Metazoa; phylum Mollusca; class Polyplacophora; order Lepidopleurida; family Hanleyidae; genus Hanleya; species Hanleya hanleyi. The sequence goes on along the minus strand of JAVTVY010026353.1, from coordinate 64,805 downwards.
ATAGTCGACGTTTTCAATACAGGCTGTTTAATTCAAGATTAGACCATTTTCAGACGTTTTTGATTAGCAAACTGTGCAGTGTTTTTCGCCGACTCGACTCCGGCCGATCAAACTCTAGCGTTGTACGGTCTTTCGACTTATAATTTCGAGCAGAAGTCAAGATTTCTTGTCATATTTCTATGAAATATACCATGCTGATTATTAATATTTCAAAATATTTGACGCGTCTCCAGCCGTTTTCCTTCTCACTTTTTTTTCGTATTTGATTAGCAAGTTTTAGACCCAGTTTACCACGTCTCTTTCCGGTCGTGGGGTATTTTCGCCAGAAAACAGGATAAATTCCCGTATCCTACTTCCCGACACTGGATAACTCAGAATATTTCACTACAGCTATGTAGATCTCATTTTGTTTATTTTGAAACATCTCATTTCCTGAGACAAGATCATATAACCTGTTAAGTTGGTTGCATAAGAGGTCAGTGTTATAATATCAAGTCATGCCATCTCGTACATTGCATGGATTGGTCAAAGATGAGATAACGTACAGAGATAACTTCTTGTGCCAGAAGGTCACTGAACAGCCTGGAGATAGATACGAACATATTTGTTGACAGGACATACTCACGTTAAACCAAACAATTCAGAAAATTGATCGGTATAGCTTCAATGTCACTGGAGGTAATATGCCTTGACAACAGGAACTATTGCCAAAACCGAAAAAATTGGAAGCTTCTCTAGGTGTATGAACCCTGACCTAGGCTGCTGCACAGTATTGCCGACCAGAATCTCTCATCATCCGAACGCATGGCACGATCATAGGTATAGAAACTTCTGCTCATAGCCATGCGGTAACGGGTGCTATCTGAGTGTAATAGGGCATTTCCCAAATGGTCACATCCGACTGGTCCCATTACATCCGACATCGGTGCAATCACATTCATACAACGAAGACACCTCCAGAAAGCGATCGATTGAAATGACCCCATGGTGGGCCTCGAAGTGCCCCCATCACAAAATAAAAAGCATATCATTTTCTTGTGGTCTGCCGCCGATTTTATTTTGTTTTCAAATATGTTAGGCCGTTTGTAATATGATTTTTCTTAAGATAAACAAAGAAGCATGCTCCACTAGAGTGAGAAATAAAATAGCTAATTCGCACAACTTCGTGTTGGTCTCACGTAGACTCCCCCAGTCTTGCGCCTCGTGAAACTGACATGTCCGAGAAATATTTGAATACAGATAATTTCATTGGCTCGTTTAAATGGGGCCGACATTTGATCTCATGCTTTGGGAACAACTTTCGAACTGGTTTATCTCCTTCTAGATAGATGGCGCCGGGTGAAATACATGCCGAATCACAGCGATAATCTAAGGGTAGTGTTAAGTGAAACGTGAAATGCCCTTAGCAAGCCAAGATGGAATCTCGTCGTCGTGAGAAAGGCCAATCACATTGCGAAATGCCATGGCTACTGCAGCATGTTTAGGCTGGTTCCGGTTTGTGATCACACACATCCAGTGTTTTTGTGGTACTGTTTAGTGTCCTTTCCTTTCAGTAATGTGCATCATGAACTGATCCACCCTCTCACAGGATGCTTTGCGCTACGCTCCATTTACCCCTGTTGGGGTCTCGCCATTTTTTGCAGGATTCTTGCAGAAACCAATAGCTGTTCTATCTGTTTTACTGATCACAAAACGTATGTTTGTCTTGAAATACACTTAACAGTTATTCAATGTATTTTAAAACGCCAGTGTCACAGTTTGACGACAGCTATTTTACAAAATATCCTAGAACTATATGTTGTGGTCAGTGAGTCGCGGTTGATATCAATTCGCCAAGTTGGATGGTCGCCATATTCGTTCACTGTTGCAACAGGTGACCTCGGGTCATCTTGGGCAGCGCTAAATGGAGAGGCACCAAGCAGAATGTAATGAATGCCTGGTAGAGCTTGGAACTGATCTGCAAGGTTCTAAGCACAGACACACAGTTATGACATTTCACGCTCCGAACCGATTGTGGTACCAATTGGTTGCCACTAACTTCCTTCTGAATCTATTATGGTTTTGTTCTCGATTTGCTGGTGCATTATCCACAAAAGTTCCCTTCAGAATTAGGTCAAACATATTTCATGCAGATTGCGCAAAGCATGCTGGGGGCTTTTTTCAATGCCTTGCTTTGATAGTACATGTAAAATTTACCTCACTTAACATGAACTACAGCGGTTTTAAAAAGCCAAAATGTAGGGATGATTTTTATACAGACCTGGACTGTTGAAGATGAATTATAATATTTTATACAATTTGCAGGAGATGAATATATCCTTCGACCTACTTCAACAGTCGGCCTTCATCAATACTTTTTGTCAACAAAAATACCTCCAGCATCTCTTTGGCAGGGTCTTCAAGAATATTATTTTGGCACAATTGAGACGTAAATGTGTAGGACACCAAAAACCAAGAGCCCAAGGGGCTTCAATATACGCCCGTATATCTGGAATGACATTGGTCCAAATTTCAAGTTTGTTTAATAGCCTTGATTCAAGTTGGTAGCTAGCAATCAAGAGAAAGGTCTGCAATTTTGTGCTTCTGTGAATGTAACATATATCACATCTTATATTGAATGATAAACCAAAATGAGCTTAACTCTTGGCAACTAGTTGACCTTGGAGCAAGAGCCGAGAACTCACATATCCCACACTGAAATCGACAATAGTCAAACACAAGAAAATAGTTTTCCTGCAAATGGATATCTCTCAGACAAGAAAATCTTTCACGAAGGAAGAAGAAAGTGATGAAGTAAACCTTTGTTTTTGAGTTAATATTAAAACAGGTATGAAGGTCATAAAGGACCCCTCTCCCAGTTAAATTAGTAAATGTATGGTTTTTATTTCACAACAGTTTAACTGAATGTAGCTGTTTCAAACACGGAAGGCAACTCCACAGGACAAATGGCATGTACATGTAGGGGAGAGAACTCTGAATATTCCAACCTAACACATATAGTCAGCTAAACTTGATTCAGTTTTAGGGGACAGTAATCTTGACCTTTGACAAATTGATGTATGGCTCCTCTTGGCCATGCGAGTAAGGTATATGGTACTCAAAGTTTGGTACCAATCCATACCTTGAAACTAGAGATATCGCATGGACAACAAATGTTAACGGATAATGGACAGAACCCAACATCGCATTACATGACCTCGTCTTCGACAGGCATATGAAAATGTGACTTGTAATGATTTCCTGATTTTGGGGTCACAGTGACCTTGACATTTGACCTAAATTTTGGTACAAGACACATCGTCTTCCCTCAATGTATCAATGGACACAAACAAATCTTGATTTTTATGAATTTCATGCTTTTGGGGGTCACAGTGACCTTGACGTTCGGCCTTGACCTACATTTTTGTACGTGACACATCATGTCCCCCTAATGTATCTACGGACACAAAAAAAAGTAATTTTCAAAGATTTCTGGATTCCGGAGTCACACTGACCTTGACTCTGATTCTGGGGTCACAGTGATCTTGACTATTGACCTGGATCTAAATTTTGGTACATGACAAAACAGCTACCCGTAATTTCTCAATGGACTAAAAAAATCATGATTTTTAACAATTTCACGATTTTGGAGTCACAGTGACCTTGACCTTTGACCTTGACCTACATTTTGATATGTGACACATCGTGTCCCCCTAATATATCTACTGACACAAAGAAATGTTATTTTTAATAATTTCCTGATTTTCGGGGCAGTGACCTTTGACCTTCGACCTTGACTTACATTTTGGTATGCGACACATCATTTCCCCTATTTGAATCCACTCACAAAAAAATTAGAAATTTTTAATGATTTCCTGATTTTTCAGTCACACTGACCTTTCACCTCCGACCTTGACCTACATTTAGTATGCAACACATCGTTCCCCCCTAGAGCATCCACTCACCAAATATTAGAACTGTAGATAGAAAACTGTCAACGATCAATGATTTCCTGATTTTAGGCAACAGTGACCTTTGACCTCTGATCTCGACCTCAATTTTGGTACGCAACACATCGTCTCTACCTAGCGTATCCACTCACAAAAAATTGCAACTGTGGAAAGAAACTGTTCACAGATATAGACCGGATACGAACACTTCACTGATTTCCTGTTTTTTAGACCAGTGACCTTTGACCTCTGACCTCGACCTTCATTTTGATACGCGACACATCGTCTCCCCGTAGGGTATCCACTCACCAAAAATTGGAACTGTAGATAGGAAACTGTTCCAGATATAGACCGGACACGAGAACCGGACAGACGGACGGAAACCGCCATCACATAATACGTCCGCCTTTTGGCGGGCGTATAAAAACTAGAGCCTATGGGCTTTAATGAGATCTGGTAGCTGGGTTAAGTTTGTAATGAAATAAACGCACAATTATATATTTAATTTGAAGTTAGGCACAGGTGGCACCAGGCACGAATATATGTGGCTAAAACGCAATCACAAGTTATATCCTGTGACGAGGTATATGAAGGGCCGTTCGTGCCATAAACGCATCCTTTAAACCTTTTTAACTTCTTAAATGTTTAAAAATTGTAAAGCTTTAAAAGTTTAAACGTTTAAACTTGAACCAACCAACCAAGCTAGATGTTATGAACTAGCATTTTCCTGTTCAAAAGCAAACGTTTCCAGTTGTAAATTCGCGACTTCAGACGTTTTCTGTCAAAAGAAAAATTCAGTCTTTTAAAGGTTTTCGGTTAAAGGATAACGTTTTCCGGTTGTGATCGTCCAATCAGATTTTTTATTTGGCCGCGTGTATTCCAACATCTACACCAACACGTGCAAATCTCCACTGGCAAACGTTTCCGGTATGTATGTATTTTAACCAATGAAAACCGTTCTTACAAATTAGGTTTTGGAGAATATCTTTGGCACCGGGACAATTTGCGCAGGACATGATGCACAGTGGGCATGAGGAATACAATATGCGCGAATATTTGTAAGGGTTATTTTGATTGGTAAAAACAGATTACATAGCGGAAACGTTTTGCCAGTGGACACGTGTTGATGTTGAGATTTGAACATACCCGGCAGCAATAAAAAAAATCTGACTGGACGATCACAACCGGTAACGATTTCCCTTAAACGTTTAAAAGTCTCAAATATTACTACTGGAAACGTTTGCCTTTTGACAGGAAACGTCTAAAGTATTGGACGTTACAACAGCAAACGTTTGCTTTTGGACAGGAAAGGTCTTCCAAATGTCAATTCATGACATCGGATTGGTTGGTGCAAGTTAAACGTTTAAAGTTATTAAACGTTTGGATTTATGGCGTGAACGGCCCTTCGTAAAAGGTACCGACATAATGAAGTTGAACATACCAAAGAAAGGCAGTCCTAGGATAAAATTAACTCTAAAAATGGAAGCCGAAATATAGAATATTATATCACAATGACTTCCATTTTCAGAGTTACTTTTATCGTAGTTTATGTGAAATTGATCTGTGGGAACAATGAAAGGTAGTCCTATAATGAGGGAAGTTGCACACGTTACGCTAACCATGTGTTACCCAATTAATTTCCGTCCAATTAGACACTACAGGTGCTCATCCAACCTTGACTAGCTGAATTTTGCTCTTTATCTTGATACATAATTCCTCCAATGCATAAGTTCTGGATTCTAGATGAACACTACGACCACCATGTTAATTTAACCAGCATAAAGAAAACAATATGATACCTTCTTTAACATGGTGTTGCGTTGAAACTGCAAACTGACCTGTTGAGAATTCGATGGAAAAGGGGGCGAGTGGAATGAAGTCCAGGCCTAAATACCCACGGGGATTAAGGTCAGTTTGTACAGAACATACATGTACCTAGGGGTAAATAAGAGAGATTATACCTAGGGGTAAATAGAGATTGATTTAGTGTTATGAGTGAGAAGGCCTGGACATCAAGGTTGATGATGGTTATGTCACAAGTTAGGATAAGACAAGACATGTATTACACTTTCTGGATATCCCACAGGTTGACTGGTGGAGTACAAGATAGGAAAAGATTATAAGATGTTACAACTTGCTCTTGTGAGAAAAGCAAACAGTGGCCTGCAAAGGTGATAATGAGACAATGGTGGCCAGATTGGCTGCTGTGGTAGAGCATCTCTCACATATACACCTAACCAGCTAAACTGTATAATTTTCTCAGCAAGAGTCCAAGCTTTGGTATAGTGACGATACCAGTCTGCCATACTTTAGAGCATATTAATCTCATATTTTGTGGGAAAACAATGAACAGAGTAATATTTAATGCAGATAAGGTATCAAATATATGCCAAGTGACTAAATATAGACATACAAAAGCCTTTCAACCACTAAGGATCCCCAAAACTCATCTCGGTGGAACTACTTTCATGCAGCGCAAGGCTATCCCGCGAGTCGGTTTGCACTTTTGTCCAATTCCCTACAGCATTCTAAAGAGCCTCTGGCTAACGCCAGATCTCAAAAATCTTTTTGTACAGCTCTTGTCATCTACAACTAGAGCATAGTCTGAGGGATGCACACATTTGATCAAAATGATCTGTAAGGCTGCTTACAAGATCCCCCCCCCCGGTATTACATGTTGGTGGTTAACGTTTCACGAGTAAGTTGAATGGGATTGTGTCAGGTGGCGATGGAAATGATCAGTAAGCATGCTTACAAAATACCCCCCGGATGCACATTTGATAGAAATTGGTGAATATTTGTAGTGAAATATAAGTATACATGCTATAGGAGTTTACGGTTAAGTTCATTTAGATAGCATTTGGGGGCGGCATGGTTTGTAACAATGAGACCTCGCTCGGTCATGACTGCGGTTAACGGATTCTCTACGAGGTCTCATGGTATGGTAGCTGCATACCAAATTTGAGAGGAATCCAAGTAGCGGTTGTCAAGTTATGCTCCGGAAACTAAATGTTACGGACCAACTGAGAAAACTCTGCCCATAGGTGGCGCCACCTGTAAATGCATACGCGCCAAACGCAATCCCAAGCGAGGTCTCATGGTATGGTAGCTACATACAAAATTTGAGAAGAATCCAATTAGCTGTTAAGTTATGCTCCGGAAACTAAATGTTACGGACCAACTGAGAAAACTCTGCCCATAGGTGGCGCCACCTGTAGACGCACATGCGCCAAACGCAATCCCAATTGAGGTCCCATGGTATGGTAGCTGCACACCAAATTTGAGAGGAATCCAAGTAGCTGCCACCTGTAAATGCATACGCGCCAAACGCAATCCCAAGCGAGGTCTCATGGTATGGTAGCGACATACAAAATTTGAGAAGAATCCAATTAGCTGTTGTCAACTTATGCTCCGGAAACTAAATGTTACGGACCAACTGAGAAAGTTTTGACCCTAGGTGGCGCCACCTGTAGACGCACATGCGCCAAACACAATCCCAAGCGAGGTCTAATGGTATGGTAGCTACATACAAAATTTGAGAAGAATCCAAGTAGCGGTTGTCAAGTTATGCTCCGGAAACAAAATGTTACGGCAGACAAGAGAAAGTTTTGACCCTAGGTGGCGCCACTTGTAGACGCACATGCGCCAAACGCAATCCCAAGCGAGGTCTCGTGGTATGGTAGCTGCATACCAAATTTGAGAGAAATCCGAGTAGCGGTGGTCAAGTTATGCTCCGGAAACGAAATGTTACGGACGGACGGACAAGCTGAAACCAGTATACGCCCCCTACACTACGTGTACGGGGTATAGTAAAATAGGAGATGGGGAGGGGGAAATGACCGTGGTACCTGGGAAGCTAAATTTTTTTTTATTCAGCCTTGGAATGCATTGAAGCCTTCACTAGCAAACTTACTTTCCTCTGAAACTCTCACACCCTCTATCCCTGAGATTTGTGTAATTATATGCCCAGTGAATATTAAGGGGCCAGACCAATAATGCATTGCGCTTATACAGTCACCATTACAGAAGTATATCTAGCAACAAACAAATTGCAATCTGAAATTTCATACATATGTTATTCAGGCCGATTTCCCACAATATTTATGCAAAGCTGATCAATATTTGGAGGATAAAAACAGGTTTAAAACATTTCTGAACTTGGTGAAGTTTGGTACACAAGATCAACAATTTATTCATTTATTCAAAGGACTTTTACAGCATGATAGACTGGGCTATCATCATATCTAAACATGACAAAATTATCTATCATAGCAGCTTGCCATATAACCATACTTGATGACGAATAACTATTCCTCAAAACTGGATATTTTTCAAATACGAATAGGACATCCTTGGTGGTCCTAAAATGCTACTCAAAAGAAATTGAGGAAATTTATCAAAAGCAAGATCTGTGTACCAAAAATTTACCAAGTTCACCAACATGTTTCTAAATAGCAGTAAAAATATTTTGGAACATTTTTATTCAAATATTGATTAGTTTTGTGTACTACCCCATGTATCAAAACAGCCTGAATTATTATATGTGGGGGTTAAACATGCTCAACTAATTATACTTTGTTAATTATCGCAACGAGTATCAACAACAGGTTACTGGTCTAGCCCCTTACTATTGATGTTCAAATGAAATTCAGACACAAAATATTGAACATCTGAAAATTTATTTTGTTCTTGTTTATTCCGCTGGTATTTACAAACAAAGGTCACATTCCGATCATTCGCGTGATTGCTTCCACCAGCTTTCGGCACAGCCTCCTGCATCAGACTTGTTCCCATCAACATCCTCTGCAGTGTACCTGGAATGATATTTAAATTAATATACACTTGTTTTACTGAAACAATCATTCATGTTCTCTTCACTGTAATACCAACACCCAAACATTCATTACCAGGACCTATATTAACTACACACAATTCCCTAATCAGAAAGTTAGTTTATTCAGGTGTACAAAAATACATCAAATCCTCGTGGAAACATATATGTAATTGCGGAGCTTGAGTTTCCAGTTTCCACGATTGGCACCTTTCAATAGCCCAATTCGGAAAAGGTTTTATCTCCCTTGTTCCACTAGGGGCGTGTTGGTGCAGAGAACTTCCGGTAAATACTAACGGCCTTACAAGTAGTTTTAGTAATTAAGTGTTGGTGCAGAGAACTTCCATTAAGTACCAAAGGCCTTACAATTTAATAGTTTTAGTAATTAAATATTCTCCTTTTATAGAAAATTGTCTTTTTAATGTATCCTTTTTAATACATGTTTGCAGGATCTATTGGTTCATGTTAAAAATATTAGCAGAATAGTTCTGGAAACCTTCCAGAAAGGGCTATATTATCGACACCAAACTTTTCTGAACTAATGCACCGATTCAGCCTGTAGGGCAATGTTCATACCCCGAATGTATAAGACAGGCTTGCTACACAATTACATGTAGCTGATATTCAAATTATTATAAAGAGCTGGTAGCTGAAAATCAGTCAAGTGCAAATATTGTCTGTAAATTTCACATAATTTCTCTGCATTATTGCACTTTTTTCATCCAGTGGAATTCCAGTGTTGTCTCAATCTCGGAAGTAGTAAAATTGGGCAGCCCCCGTTCGGCCTGGTTTCAGTGCAACTGGGAGCGGTGGACAGTGTTTTCATACATTCTAGGTGATCACCGACTGATCATGATTGAACATGTCTGGGAAATATTGTTCTGGTTTCAGTAAAGCAGGTTTCTTTTAATGAACCCTCATCATTTAATGTTATGAAGGATAGGGAAATAATCACTTTCTGTTAGGTTTGGAACAGGCATTTATTAACAGGACCCAGGCCCATTTCCAATTAATTTGAAGGTTCCTCTTTAATAACTAATTATTCTAGCAGACCCCTAGTCTTCTGTAGCAATCGAACACAGCTGTTTTACATTTCTCGGAGCTGCCCAATCTTAACCATTTCACCCCCGAGTTTGGCCATGTTTTGGCTAGGTGTGCATTTTTCAACAGGATTGATCGGTGAAAGGGTTAATAAATTAATATCCTATCAATGCTCCCCAATCGTACATGTCACTATATAGGATCTTACGTATTTCAATTGAATTTGGTGTTCTGAGCGCCCGTACCATGGATATTTAATAGCATTATGGTCACATCTGGATTCATCCATTTGCAGTCGGGAAGGGGAGGTAGGTTCACTGCGTCCATTTACCCCAATGTTTACACCAAAGATCAGTCCATATATTTACCCCGTATTATGCTACCACAATGTCGGGACCACGGTAACATGAAAAGACACTCCGCCAGCGAGCCGGCTAATTCAGCCGAGCCAACCAAAAATTCTTTGTCATCAATGTTCCCTTCAAAGCACTATGAAGTGTTCTCGGGATTGGTTAACACACGAGTTACTGCAAGCCTGTTAGATCCTACAAGCGACAGTATCCTAATGAGGAGCAGATAGGATTTAATTTAAATTGGGAGCTGCCAAGAAAATATTGTCAATCACCTCTGTCTGTAATTCCAAACCAGTCATCAGCAAGAAAGGGTCTTCTTTACGGTTATCCATCCAAGATGGGCATTATTCACACTAGCAGTCACAGGTTCTTGGGATTCTGGCACTGCAGGTCATCACCCCATGTCAGTGAAGATTGATTGCTAGGACGCACTTCACCTGAAGAAAATCCTTCTAATCAGTATGTGACATAACACAGTAAAACTGTATGAAAATGAGATGGAATGGTGAAAATTTCCAACAATGTTTCAGGTTGGTGTTACGGAATATTCCATTACGCTTTTATGTTGAAGAGCAATCTTTTAAGGGAAGGGTGTCTAGAATTACGTTACCTAAAGTAAATAAGCGGCTTCTCACAAGATGGGAGTGCTGGAAGAAGACCTCCTGGTTGGGAAAGTGACCCTCATTTCGCATTTCGACGGATTATACTACTTTCGGTTTCCTTATTATTAGCACTCTCCATTATCACTTGGGCAGTGATGGCAGCCTTTGAATGCTCGAACATGTGATGCTGGTTGTGCAGATGTGGGTATAGCAAAATGGTACAAACCCATCTCCTTTGTACAGGTCCACTAAATGTTATTATCGGGTCAAATTCAATTATATTACAAGAGAATATGTTACACATCCACAGCTGCACAGATAGGTCTAAAGGACAGAACAAGAGCCTTATGTGCTTCAATACATGCTTGTGCATGCCTAACTTTTACCCTTTAAACATATTGTATTGAATTTGACCCCTTTCAAATATGTCAAGGACGATCAATTTGAACAGACTTTAAATTTGAAGAGATGAGCCGTGATCCCTCGAGACACTGCAATAACTAGAATTTGACCTGGATAAAATTGGCCACGGTTGCATGGTGTTTCTCTTTGACCCATGGGTAAGGTATACCCAAAGTTTGGTACCAATCTATGACTTGGAACTGGAGATATCGCACGAACAGGATAAGTCAACAGATGGAAATTGTGTTTGACATATATGCCCTCATCCATCGACGGGCATAGACAAAAACGAGATCCTGGCTAAGTACCTCTTCTATGGTCCTTCAACTGAGTGGCTATACGACAGGTCACCTCATGCAGAGCAGGATGTCAATTCCAGGTAAACCACTGGATGTCCATAGATAAACTTTCAAAACTCCTCTCTGTGAAATGGATATAGGACCTTGTGATATGAAGGTTTGTCAAATGATTGATTTAATTAGCCTTGTATATAGGCCTAATGAAGCAGGGATTTCAATAATAACTCCAGTTTGTGTGTGTGTCATCAGCAAATTTCAGTTAACGTATCTTTGCACAGGTCAAAATGATAAAGTGTGAAGTAAGGGCTGTTCCAGAAAAAAGTACATGGGGGGGGGACAGAAGGCACTTTATTTTTTCCCCCACCACCCATGTAATGAAATATAAGTTTACCCCCACCACCCATATTATTGAATATAATATGTAACCAACATAAATGCCATTATGTTTATCCATCAGGCAGCCACCCATGTGATTATATAACTCTTTTACCCCACGACCCACACGTAAATATATAAAGTGCCTTCTGTCCCCCCCATGTACTTTTTTCTGGAACAGCCCTAATCTTGTTTTGCAGTTGGTCAATATGATGTCCAGAAATTTTGAATAGGTAACTCTGGTATACATGTAAACTAACACGAGAGCACTCACTGCCAATCAACTCCTGGCCTGGTTTGCCTGTAAGTAACTTTGAAGTATTAACTTTGTATCAAATTAAAAAATAATCCAGAGTCAAATGCATCATTTCTGGGCATGACCACGATGTAATAACACGTTCAAATGCCATGAACAAATCAATTTTGCTCTCATTTTGAATGCTCCAATGAAGAGAGCTGTCCATAATGATGATGTTGCTATTTGAAAGGAAGACATCAGTGAGGGCGACACAAAAGTGATGATGCACTTGACCAGTGAAATGTTAGTGAGGAAACAGGGTAAAAAAGCCAACAAAATTTCAACCAATAATTTGAATTAATAAATTTTAACATTTCTGCATAAACTATCACATTTCTCAACCCCAGTAAGTACTAAAGCAGCTACAATATGACTTCTACACAAAAATGGTAATAACACATGTAAAAAGTTCTATGCCGATTTAAATTACCCTGAATTTTCCGCTTGAATCTCCCCAAGTAAAGCAGCAATACGATAAGATATATTCAAAATGTTGCAGCAAGAGAACAGTAAGCGGACACGTGTGAGCGCGCCTGCGTAAGCAATATACATACCTGCGATCTTCATACTTAATATGCAATTGGATCATCCGCCTCGAGCCGATATCCAGAATTCGAGGCGCTTGGATCAAACGCTTCGACCCGAGATCCAGAATTCAAGACGCTTGGATCGATTTCACTGACCCGTGACCCAGAATTCAAGATGTTTGGATCAAATGCTCTTCCCTCGATATCCGGAATTCGAGATGCTTGGGTCATCCGTCTCGACTCGAGATCCAGAATTCAAGATGACTGGATTAACTTCTCTTACCCGTGACCCAGAATTCAAGTAAACGTACAACCGAGCACAAGCACTTGACATCAGATAAAAACATTTATTCTTCCGACTTTAAAAAAAAAGTTGATGGTTACAGAAGATTGAATCCAACTATACACGTGGACTATTCATATAGAAATGAGCGAGATGAGCTTATGGCATTGTGGAACGCCGATCCAATTCACCAAATGTAGCAGTCATGTATTTATGTATGAAAGGAAAGTCGTTAAAAACATCTTAGTTTGCTTGTTCAGGACTTGCGAAAAAGCCCACATCTAGACATACAGTATATTCACATCAAATGAAGCTTCCAACAAGGCTTTGTATCTATCCATTTATTTATGTTGTCCATAAACGAATGAAGACGAGACTGCAGGTCTTGGGATTTCACGTCTCCGTCTTGCTGGGAGGATGGGTAGACGCTGTTGATCCTACTGGGCCTTCCGTCCGCGACCCCATTCTCCGCGCTGGCGTTTATCAGTACGGTGTCACGCGGTTCCGACTTGGCGACGCACGTGATGTACCCGGCGGAGGCGGCAAGGCATAGCTGTACGACAAATAGGATACAAATTTTTTAGAGGCGGAAATCAGAACATAGATGCTCACAGTCCTAGTAAATTTAGGGAACTGCCAAATCCTTGTACAATTACAGCCATGCACCCTCCCTGAAGTCGATAGTAAAATATCATAACATGATATGACTAACTTGATCTAACAATTCTGACAAATTTCTTGTTACCATGAGATAACCCTGGTTACCATGAGATAACCCTTGTTACCATGAGATAACCCTTGTTACCATGAGATAACCCTTGCTAGCTGCTCCGCATATATATTTTCTGGAACAAAGGCTGCTTGAATACCAGTTTAAAGAAAAACAATCACTAAATAGATCTAAATAATTTAACCTGGAAACGAATGAATTACGAATAACAAGAGAGAAGACATTTCAAGTCTGTGCATCAAATATAAAATTTATGTAGTATAAAGAACTTAATGAAGCTTCCTAGTACTGGTCCATGACCCCATTATTTGATATCGCAAACCCTAAGGCCAACACCCTGAATCTGAAGCATCTGCACCATATCTAATATAGAAGTTTATATCTCAAACTGTGTCAAATAATATCTCAAATCTTACTACATATTCGTCTCACTTCGATCCCGACCACTTTCATCTCAAACCCCCATCACTTTACTTCTGGTACCACTTTATAACTCAAACCTGTACGACATTAATGTAAACCTGCTGCTCCTACATTATCCTCAAACATTATACACACATCCCAAATCTGAACAGTTGATGCCCTATGATAACCACACCCTTTCATATATCAAAAAACCAACACAAAATCTATCACTTGTCTCAAACCCTACCTCAGTAACCACAAATGCAAGACTATTAGAACCTTGGATACCGAAGATCATCACAACCTATATAGGACGAGATTCAAACCTTCACAGCTCTGAACAAGCAGCAGAAAATCTCTTTTAAGCAAGTAATTACAGCCGAATTAGGATATCTACTTGAAATGAATAATACTTGGTGATACCCTTTACCAGCTGGGAATCTTTGCTTTCTATCAACCCATTACTAATTCGTCATCCGACTCTTACCTTCTTCTTTCATAGTATGCATCGTAGTAAGGGTCCCTGTAACAGAAAATAAAATGCTGAATTTGAGAGCAAAGCTTAGATTGAGGAGTAAGACTTTTTTTTATTTTTAAGGAAAAGAAATGTCTTGAAAAGCATCATTATTCCCCAACAAAATGTATAAGAATTATAGCTTTAAACATGTATTTCCAATATTGAGGGGGGAGAGATTACAACTTAGTCTGCATGGCATAATAATATCCATGGCATAATAATATCCATTATAATAAAGGCAAGAGATTATCAAAGTACTCATTCTCGAAAATTACCTTGGAGGTGATCGTCGTGCGCCTCCTCCGTAATACTCTGGGGGTGGGCGTGCATAAGGATCACGGTCTCTGTAGTAGGGGTCCCGTGGCAGGGGTGGGAGAGGACGTCTCTCATAAGGATCAGCGTAGGGTCTGTAGCGGTCCATAGCAGCATAGCGGTCCCTGTAGTAGGCATCCCTGTAGGCATCCCTGTAAGGGTCAGGGTAAGGTCCCGGTCTGCCACCTCTCCTGTCATCACCTCCGTCACGATCCCGTCTTGGTCTCGACCTGCATGGAAATGGTGTTATAGTACCAGTACAGTATATTCTCTAAATAATTCACAATCACCGGTATGCTGGAATTCTAATTTCTCGGTGACCGGGTGATGTACTGGCTGGGCTGATCAGTGTCCCAGATAATAGGAACTGTGGACACCCTCGTGTTCTGGCAAATGTAGGCACTGTCATGATCATTCGCAACTTCTCGGGGATCTCCGTTTTGAGATGTCCCTCGAAGGCCATTGAGGCCATTTTGGACTAGAGCGTGGTCATGTGACTTCGGTCTGTCAGGGAACTGTCAGTGACGTCACGGGAATTATATCTTGTCAATACGTGGCGTATGTACCATTTAAACTGATGGTTTTCTATTGAAACGTGCTTCGAATGAAAAGAATAAACAGTTTTTAGAATATCTGACGTAAATCAGAGACTCGCAGGGAAATATTTGCTGGTCGGGGATTAAGGCTTCCGCGAGAGTGATTGGGCTTCGGAGCCGCGTCACATCTGGAGATTCATAGGAAATTCATGTTGTCGTCCCGAGCGTAGAATCAGTCCCCTTCGTAGAATCAGTCCCCTTCGTAGATTTCCGCTCGGGAGTTCCGAATGTGTCATGATAGGACTGAAAATATGTTAAAAACGACGTTATATCCTACTCACTCACACAAAATTTCTCGTCTGGAAATGTAATCAAAAGTCAATATAAAATTTCTGCTTGTAGGATTATAGTATCACATTTGTCTTTCTCTATGGAAAGCCATTTGGCATGCATACTTTGCTTCAGAGATTAATTTGTTTTCATGCTGTGATATCTTGTTCATATGATCGAATGATAGCCAGTCTGTATACAAGCCATATTAGGGGGGTTAGTGCATTAATGGCTCATATGGAGAACAAGGTCTACATTGTCCATCTGATTAAGTACAGTACGGTAACTTTTCAGTGTGACGATATCCGTTAATTTCACAACTCATTATTGGGCCAATAGCCATTCTTCAGATTAATAAAATAGGAAAATATTTTTTTTAAACATGAGATTGATCTAATCAAAACCCCTCGGCTTTCCCCAAGTGACCGAGACCCATGTGTAGTGTGAATTGGGGAAGAGATAGTTCTATGTGGGATGATCAAGATATACCGGTAGTTGGTTACATTCAGGCATATAGGACAGAAACAGAAAAATTATATATCTGTAAAGGGGCATAACTCTGTAAAATATGGGTCGAGGGGAGCCACTTTCGATAGGCATCTGACTTAGCACTCTGTAAAATAAGAACCGAGAGGAATAAGCTGTACCGAACACGGATCTGCAGCTATAACTTGTACTTTCAGCTACAGATAACAAAATCGGAGATTATTATATCCAAAAGGGGCATAACTCCATAAGCCGAGGCGAGTAATCCTTTGTTGACTTGTAGAATACAACAATATAAATAAGTTTCCAAAATATAGTAGCTATACCGAACACAATTCTGCAAATATAGTTGGTTACATTCAGGCATATAGGACATAAATATAAATTAATATATCAGTAAAGGGGCATAACTCTGTAAAGTATGGGCCGAGTGGAGCCACTTTCGATAGGCATCTGACTTAGCACTACTGTAAAATAAGAACCGAGACGAATAAGCTGAACCGAACATGGATCTGCAGTATAACTTGTACATTCAACTGCAGATACAAAATCGGAGATTATTACATCCGAAAGGGGCATAACTCCATAAGCTGAGCCAAGTAATCCTTTGATGGCTTGTAGAATACAAGAATATAAATACGTTTCCAAAATATAGTAGCCATACCAAACACAGTTCTGCAGATATAGCTGGTTACATTCAGGCATATAGGACAGAAACAGAAATTCATATATCTGTATAGGCGTCTGACTTAGCACTAGATAAATAAGTGTTGAAAATTTTGTGGTTGTGTCTCAAGCGGTTTTGCCTAAAATGCGGTAACGGACGGACGGACGTACGGACGTACATGGCAACGACAATACCCCGAGGCCAAAATGCCCGAGGGGTAAAAAAACGAGCCCAAGGGGCTTCAATATACGCCCGTATATCTGGAATTACGCTGGTCCGAATTTCAAGGCCGTTTAATGGCCTTGATCCCAATTGGTAGCTAGCAATCCAGAGAACGGTCTACCATTTTGTGCTTCTGAGAATGTAACATATTTCACATCCTATATTGAATGATAAACTAAAATGGTCTTACTCTTGGTAACTAGGTGACCTTGAAACAAGAGCCGAGAGCTCCCATATCTCACACTGAAATCAACAATAGTCAAACACAAGAAAATAGTTGTTCCCCTTTACATGAATTCCTTTCAGGCAAGAAAATTGTTCATGAAGAAAAATGTGAAGAAACTGATGAAGTAAACCTTTGTTCGAGTTAATAAACATGTATAAATTTCATAAAGGACCCCTCCCCTCGTTAAATTAGTAAATGTATGGTTTTTATTTCACAACAGTTTAACTGAATGTAGCTGTTTCTTACATGTATCAAACATGGGAGACAACTCCACAGGACAAATACCATATACATGTAGGGGAAACAACTCTGAATATTCCAACCTAACGCATATAGTTAGCTAAACTTGATTCAATTTTGGGGGACTGTGACCTTGACCTTTGACAATTGATGTCAAAATGAATATGGCTCCTTTTGCCATGCAAGTAAGGTATACTTGAAGTTTGGTACCAATCCATACCTTGAAACTAGAGATATCGCATGGACAACAAATGTTAATGGATGACTGAACAGAACGCTTTGTCAATAACATGCAGCTTCGCATAAAGATCGAGCCCTTCAGGTTGCACATCACTGGCAATGACAAAACATATTGTTATAAAAATTTGACTTCTTTGTCAGTGATGTTGAAGTTGGATTGAAAGATGAACTATATCATAAACTTGAAATAAAGATTACCTTTTTTGTCCAGCCTGAACAAAAAACATTAACCTTCCAGCTTGAGTCTAACGTTGTGCTAAACATAACAAGAGCCCAAGGGGCTTCAATATACGCCCGTTTATCTGGAATTACATTGGTCCAAATTTCAAGGTTGTTTGATAGCCTTGATTCCAATTGGCAGCTAGCCTACAATTTTGTGCTTCTGAGAATGTAACATATATAACATCTTATATTGAATGATAAACTAAAACGAGCTTAACTCTTGGTAACTCTTGGTTGACCTTGAAGCAAGAGCCGAGAGCTCACATATATCCCACACTGAAATTGACAATAGTCAAACACAAGAAAATAGTAGTTTTCCTGCAAATGGATTCCTTTCAGACGAGATAATTTTTTATGAAGGAAGAAGAAAGTGATGAAGTAAACCTTTGTTCTAGAGTTAATAAAGAGGTCTGAAATTCATAAAGGACCCCTCTCCCTGTTAAATTACTAAATGTATGGTTTTTATTTCACAACAGTTTAACTAAATGTAGCGGTTTCAATTATGGGAGACAACTCCAGAGGATGAATGACATATACATGTAGGGGTGAGAACTCTGAATATTCCAACCTAACACATATGGTCAGCTAAACGGAAACAAAGCAAAGTAATTTTCAAAGATTTCTTGATTCTGGAGTCACAGTGACCTTGACTATTGACTATTGACCTGGACCTAAATTTTGGTACATGACAAACTATCTCCCCGTAATTTCTCAATGGACACAAAACATCATGATTTTTAACAATTTAACGATTTTGGGGTCACAGTGACCTTGATCTTTGCCCTACATTTTGGTATGTGACACATTATGTCCCCCTAATGTATCTACCGACACAAAAAAAATGTTATTTTTAATAATTTCCTGATTTTGGGGTCACAGTGACCTTTGACCATGACCTAATTTTTGGTATGCGACACTTCATTTCCCCCTATTGAATCCACTCACCAAATATTAGTAATTTTTAATGATTTCCTGATTTTTAGGTCACACTGACCTTTGACCTTGATTCTGGTGTCCCAGTGATCTTGACTATTGACCTGGATCTAAATTTTGGTACATGACAAAACGGTTACCCGTAATTTCTCAGTGGACTAAAACAATCATGATTTTTAACAATTTCATGATTTTGGGGTAACAGTGACCTTGACCTTTGACCTTGACCTACATTTTGATATGTGACACATTGTGTCCCCCTAATGTATCTACTCACAAAGAAATGTTATTTTTAATAATTTCCTGATTTTTGGGTCAGTGACCTTTGACCTTGACCTATATTTTGGTATGCGACACCTCATTTCCCCCTATTGAATCCACTCACAAAAAATTATAAATTTTTAATGATTTCCTGATTTTTCCGTCACACTGACCTTGGACCTCTGACCTCGATCTACATTTCGTATGTAACACATCGTTCCCACCTAGGCCTTTCACTCCCCAAAAATTAGAACTGTAGATAGAATACTGTCAATGATCAATGATTTCCTGATTTTAGGCAACAGTGACCTTTGACCTCTGACCTCGACCTCAATTTTGGTACGCGACACATCGTCTCCACCTAGCGTATCCACTCAAAAAAATTGCAACTGTGGATAGAAAACGTTCACATATATAGACCGGACACGAACACTTCAGTGATTTCCTGTTTTTAGGCCAGTGACCTTTGACCTCTGACCTTCATTTTGGTACGCGACACATCGTCTCCCCATAGGGTATCCACTCACCAAAAATTAGAACTGTAGATAGAAAACTGTCCCAGATATAGACCGGACACGAGGGATGGACAGACAGACACACGGATGGACGGACAGACGGACGGAAACCGCCATCACATAATACGTCCGCCTTTTGGCGGGCGTATAAAAACTTAACCGGACACCGACACCGCCACTTTCCCCCTCTCTCTCCCAATACCTCGCCTACTTCGTATACGGCGAGCTAAACAATCAGAAATTTTTACTGATTTTCTGATTTTTCGGTCACATTTGGTATGCAACACATCGTTCCCCCCTAGGGCATCGTCTTCACCTGGTGTATGCACTCACCAAAAATTGCAACTGTGGATAGAAAACGTTCAGAGATCTAGACCGGACACGAACATTTCAGTGATTTTCTGTTTTTCAGGCCAGTGACCTCTGACCTCGACCTTCATTTTTTGTACGTGACACAGTCTCCCCGTAGGGTATCCACTCACCAAAAAACTGTGGACAGTAGATAGAAAACTGTCCCAGATATAGACCTGACGGACAGACGGACGGAAACCGCCATCACATAATACATCCGCCTTTTTGGCGGGCGTATAAAAATAGGAAAATGTTTGATTTGCATAGGGAAAAATAGGGAAAGCATGAAAAGAATAGGAAAAACAGGGCCACTGGGGGATGAATTAATAGTGATTGAAACATTATAGCTAACCAAAATTGTTTCATATTCAAACTTTTTCCAACTCTTTAAGGTTGCTCATTAAAGATGAACTGCAAAGCTTTTAATTTTATCTAAAATGTTGCTTGTATACATCTTGTCTTATGTAACATAACTTTTATACGTTTTTGGGGCAAATATATTTTGCAAAATTGTACTAATAACAATATTTAAGTTATCCTGTTATAAATCCGTCTTGAAAACTTGCATCGGTTGTCTCTCTTGGTTTGTAGAACGTTATGACGTTATAGAGGTCTCCTTCATTCAAGTTTTATTTAAATGTGACGTCATGCTAAGTCGGATGAATGAGCGAGGACCACTATAACGTCATGACGTTCCAAAAACAACTAAAGGCAAGCGATGACGTTTTTAAAAGTTCTGGAGCTCGTTTTCTGGTTTTGACTTCTCATATACCCAAAATAAAACAATAACCCACAGAACTATTACCACACATATTTGTAACAACTATAGAAGTTCTTGTTTTAGGACATTTTAACAGAACATTGAAAAGCTCTTCAGTTCACCTTTAAAGTGATCGTTTACCATGGGCACAGACAATTCTAGTCTTGGTCAACCTAGATAACTGCAACAAATATACTTACGGTCCTTTTGGACAATCTTTGGACCTGAAAAATACAACAGTCATCATCAATACTTCATAAATATAAACTTAACTGAAATGTTTCTATCTTTGTAACTTCAGTGGAAACATTGCAGAGAAATTCAACTACAATACGAAACTGCGCATCTGAAAACCCCTTGGCTCTGGGCGCCAGCCATTCATAATGTATTCAATTTGAACCAAGATGTCAGGAACACCAAGCAGTCAAGTAACAAATATACAGATTATCAAAAATTTTGCAATTAGAATGGCCCCCCAAGGTTTCCATCCAATCAGAGAAACCGGTATTCATTACATAAATCTTTTGATGCATCGATAATTTATACCAAATTTTACATTGAGCATTTGAACAGTATCAGAGATAGAGATCATTAATGATTTTGCATTCATTTTGTTATTCATTGCAAGTCTCTTGATACATCGATGCTGTATACCAAGTTTCGTATATAACACTGAAATGGTATCAGAGATATACATCAAGATTTTGCATAATTTAAAGATGGCCACCAAGGTTTTCAGAGAAACCAGAACTGTCATTTATCGTCTCTTGATGCATCGATGATGTATACCAAATTTTACATCTAGCACTTCAATGGTTTCAGAGATAGAGATTATTAATAATTTTGGATAAATTTAAGATGGCCGCCAAGGTTTTCATTCAATCAGGTCCCGATTCAAAGTATCTGGATGTATCGATGATGTATACCAACTTGAATTGAAAGGTAACAGATATGTATCATTATCGATTTCGCATAACTTAAAGATGGCCCACCTCGGTTTCCAGCTGATCAGAAAAGCTGGTTTGGTAATTCATTGAAAGTTGCTTGATGTATCGATGATGTATACCAACTTTCATATTGAACAGCTGAATGGTTTCTGAGATTTGGATCATTATCCATTTTGCATAAAATTAAAGATGGCCACCAAGGTTTCAACCCAATCAGGTCCCAATTCAATAGGCTTCTGGTCCTTGACTAGGTAAATAAGCATACCAAGTTTGGAATTCATCAATGGAACCGTTTCCCGGTTATCTCGCTCACGTATGGACAGACGGACGTACAAGACGATGACAATACCCCATGGCCAAAATTGTCCGAGGGGTAAAAAGGATAAAAGCAGGTCACATTAGAAAACAAGAGTCAAACTTGGCTTCAATGTATGCCCCCACAACAAATGATGTCCCCTTTATGTATGCACTAACACGGTGACACAATTGTGATTTTTAATAATTTCCCGATTTTGGAGTCCCAGTAACCTTGATCTTTTGCCTCAACTTTGGTACACAACACTTCTTTCCCTACTGACACAAATTTTTTTTTTTAGGAGTTCCTGATATTTGGGTCATGGTGAGCTGGCTTGATCTCAGTTTTGGTATGTGACACATCGTCTCTCATTAATGTATCTACAGACTCAATTGTAGTTGAAAACAAATTCCCCAAAAAACAATGAAGGACGCAGTAAGACCAAATGCAGCATGTCTAGACCTATCACAGACTCATCATCGGAACTTGCAAATGTTTAATTGGAGTCTGGATTTCCAAGACCATCGCACATGGTTGCCATTACTTCATGGTAAAGGGAGACTACCCTGTTGTCTTCGTTGCCTGTCGAACCAGAGTTGTCAGAGAGATAATGCAGGCCCTAAAATTTGGGGCGAACGATCGTTCAGTTCGCCTTGCGGTTACCCAAAACGAAAGACGCATAACCGAATATTCGTTCGCCTAAATTATGGCCCAAACTCTGTGTCACGATGACATAATTTTAATAATAATTTCCTGTTCTAACCTGAAAATATTTCCGATCGAAGCAGGGGCTGTACTTACGAGTGATTCGATGTTAACTACACACACAAGAGCCCCAGTCGAGGGGAGATAATTGAACCCGAAACCCATGTGCGTTTTCATACACTCTCTGATACTTAGATGATATACAGCCCAGGTGTATATACTGCTGTGTGGGATTATATGAACAGGGTAAAAGTTTCTCAACTTCTTCTCACCTGACTGCGCGTTGTGTCCTGGTTATGGGGCCCTAACCAAGACGCAATTCCATAAGTGTGCGGCCCGGAACATGCGTGATGCCGACAGATGAAAACGAAAGTGAATGACAGAGAAACTTTACGTTCAACTGTTTTAAGATTAAAATGTGTATATGGGAATTTAATTTGAGATAATATTTTAGAAATAGAGGTCACAATTCCAATGATAGAAGTCTGCCAGTCTCACAAAATTGGACTCTGTACGCAACACGTGGTAATGACGAAAATTGGTCACCGGGAGCGTCCGATATTGAGAGGGGCTAGATTAGGGCCGGCTATGGGAACGAGATTATTATTACATACAAAATCAAAATGTCGGCGTAGATAGCAACAGCAATTTTCATGGAAGGAACTCCAGTCAAAAACCAATGCCTAACCTGCTTAACCTATTTGGATAACCTATAGGTTATGCAGTTCAGAAACGGGGGAAGGAACTATGGGTTACCTAGGGTCAATTTCACATAACCTATTTTCAGGTTAAGTAAACTTTTCAAATTTTAGGGCCTGTAATGGGTAATTCAGCTCAATATGCTCGAGTATTCACAAACTCTAATCAGCTGGATTGTTTTTAATCAAACCCCTGGCCACTTGAATAGAATTTCAGACAACTCAATTATGCGCCGACACAGTTTTCAAAACTACTGAACCCTTGCTGATTTATTCGCTGAATACCTGAAAGACTTTCCGGGAATTGCCACTGTTCAATCATCTGCAATAAATCGATCACCCCTCTGTTTTACCACTTCAAACATAACTTCCGCTGATCGATTTATTAGGAGAATTACCGTACATACTTCGTGATTACCTACCAATGGCCTTCTTTCCCACATCTATAGCACTCTCCTTTACCGCCCATACCAGGCCTCTGTCGGACTTTACTGTGAGATAGCTATATAAACAATGGGAATGATGGGTTTAAAATAGTACATTTCAGTCATTCTAAGACGTCAGAAAAAACCCTTTAAATTGGGACGTATTTTACACGGATATAACAAATCAAATTTTCATAAAGTTCTATGAAGATACAATATAATTCACCTCTTTGAACTCATGAAAGGCACAATCATAATATATTTATCTTCATTAATACTACTTTGTATGAGAGTATTGACAAACTGCAGAAATCCGTTGAATGAAGGAATTTTTTTTTTCATGATTATATCCATCTTGTCATTTAGTAAATTTATCCCCTCCAAATTCCACTGACATTTCTTACCTCTACTTTCAATTTGGACCCTTCAAAATCTATACCATCCAGTTCTTCTGCTGCTAACTTTGCTTCTTCTGGATCAGAATAATGCTGCAAAATACAAGCTTATAGATAAAGAGCATGTAAAACTATCCAATGCAGATATAATTTTCAAATCCTCTGTAGTGCAACTTCTAATCACAAGTGTAGACAAACAGAAACAAACAGACTGTCACACTTTGCAATTCATAAGCAATAAATTGATAGTATATTGCATATTTAAGGTCAGGTTAAGACAGGAAAAATACCAGGAAAAAAAGGCATGAAAACGCCCGTGTTCAAAGGGTTAATATCAATATCCAAATGGTCAACAATCAAACAAAAGTGACAAAAACTAGCTTACAATGAAGAACTTACCACAAACCCATAATTTTTTACAATGTCACATTCCACAACCTCGCCATACTTTTCGAAGACTTTCTGTATCTCCACCCTCCTACACGTCTCGGGAAGATTACCCACATAAAGCTTGGTCGACACCCGACTCATGGCCTATAGATGATGAAATAACACATTCGTAAATATACGAGATAATTAAGAGGACAGCCTATAAACATACAAGTAATGCATAATCTAAGTATGAAATCCTGGGATGGAATATCTGGAAGGTAGAGTCTTCCAGACTTAATAACAGCCTTGTCCTGAGGTCATTAGCAGTACATGCATGGATTCATATTAACATTGCAAAATATCGCCAATCTACATGCACAAAATTAGATTTCTTCACTTGCGGTCTCACTATTGGGAGAAGAGAACGGCAGCATCAGATTGTGCTATTGTATGCAAAAAAAAAGACAGCTGATTGGCCCCCAAACAAAAAAAACACCTGGTATTGGGTCATTTCGTGAAATGGGGTCACCACTAAGCACTCAAATTTAAAACCAGTGAATTTCCTAAAATATTACACTAAATTGAAAGACATTTATTCCTATTTAATGCCATATACAAGTAGATATACATAAAATAAAATCAGGGCGTGAATTAAACATCAAACTTTGCCAGACCATCAGGCTGGTATATTTCATTATACAAAGCTGAAATTCTTTGGCTTTAGAAGTATATTCAACCAGACAAGTTCTGAATTCACCAGCCATGGGCTGCCAGGCTTGTGGCAATTTCGAGCCCTGAACATTAGTTATATGTACACCCATTACTTTCGGAGGACACCCACGGACCCCAAAAATGTGACATTGCAAACTGATGCTTTTGCTTGCACTCTGTGCATGAATTTGCAAATAAATTTGACCAATAAAACAACTTAAAGTAGCGATCTGGCTCTTGTCTTTCAGTTTATTTCATATCAGTCACCCTTAAATGCAGGTTCTGGATGCAAGAATCCCTCAAAATTCAGGTAGAGCGTGTAACGCATGGTGTCCTCTTTTGTTACTTACCTTACCTCTTACCTGTTACCAAGAAAAGATCATTCAGTGGTCATTCAAAACTATTCTTGAGCCGGGCTAATCTTGTCTATTATCTATAAAAATATGACAGGATTTCGAGGTGTCCTTAATAGCTGTAGTTGGCATATACTTTTATGTCTCGCTTTCGTGTCCACTTTCATGAGGTTACATTCACTACCTTCAGCTGAGCCTACATTTTACTTTTTTTTTTGGCATGAATTACAATGTGCAGCAATGGAACCCATTATTTGCGACATGGCTGGTGGAGCAACTTTAGAGTAGGGGCCATATGATGAGGGAGTTGCTTAAAATAGCAGGAAAGTATTGTGCTATTTCGTGTCCTCAACAGTTACGTTTGCTACTTCGTTACATGACAAACAAATATTGATTCCAGAAGAAAGAGACAAATTAAGACCAGTCTTACATATCAAATGTTCATGTGCCACGATCAGCAGAGTTTCAGTTTGATGGCAACATAGTATGGTGATTGCACATGATGTATGCGAATAGACGCGAGGCCATTTGTGTACCTGTTACACACGCCACTTGATTGGATTGAGGCAGTGGATGCTTCTAAATATACTAAGAATAGGATTAAATATTCTAACATTTTTTAATCATTTTTGTTCTATTTGACACTTAATGTGTTACGTGGTGAATTTTGCATGTAGTTTGGTGTCCTCGTTAAACGAGCAACTTCATTATTTTATTTTCCTCCCAAATTGTGAAATATCTGTTTTCTTATGTTTTCCGAATCTCTGTATATCAATATTATCCCTGACTAATAGTGCAGCCATGAATTGACATCTTCTCAAAATTGGTTTGCAGGTCACACTTTGGTAGCCCCATTTCATGGAATGACCCTATTAACTCCAGAAATAGGGTCAAAATGAAATGTGTCAAAAAAATTAAACATAATTTCTAATCATCTCCTCAAAAGACTACTTCAAAATTTTATCGTTGACAAAGACCGGCAATGTAGGATACAATGGCAAAGTTGTTAATTTTGTGCCTAATATTACGGAGTTACTATAATTTAGATGATTATATCATATAATGGAAACATATATGTTTCCATGCAATAACTAGCACCTCCTTTGACATGTTTGAAGTGATATGACCAAATTTCAAGACTGGACTTCAAAAAGAATTTTTTGGCTAACTGTCACCAGAGACCGGTACTTTATTTTTCTACCAGTTTCTTACAAAAAATACCTGTCAATGTAAATTTCTACCAAACTTCCATGGAATAAACTTATACATTTAGAGCAGTCTCTAATTGATAAAGATGCGACAGGTACTTTATTATTCTACCATTTCTTACAAAAAATACCGGTCAAAGACGGGTAGAAAGATGTAAATTTTGATCCCAGTCCTCCATGGAATAAAGGTATACATTAGAGCAGTCTCTAATTGATAAAGATGTGACAGGTACTTTATTTTTCTACCCGTTTCTTACCAAAAATACCTGTCAAAGACAGGTAGAAAGATGTAAATTTTGACCCCAGTCCTCCATGGAATAAAGGTATACATTAAAGCAGTCTCTAATTGATGAAGATGTGACAGGTACTTTATTTTTCTACCCGTTTCTTACAAAAAATACCTGTCAAAGACAGGTAGAAAGATGTAAATTTCGAACCCTGAACACCATGGAATAAACATATACATTATTATTTTTTCTATATATATATAGTTGAATTCTAGCCTATCTTTTGTTTTACCTAGCATGCCTAAGCCTGATGTTAATCTCTGTTGTCTCAAAGAGTCCACTGAACCCTATCGTCGATTGCACAAAAGGAAGAATAGCCCAACCTTGCTATTCAAACTTTTCCACTTCGTGAATTTTACATTTTTCTATAGAGTACATGTACATATGCGCTGAACATTACCATCTTTCCAATGATACAGCCTAATTAAGGTGAGGATTTATCAATAGTATTTCATCTGAGGTATTCAACCTATAAAGCTGAGGTACAGTACCTCATTTGAGGTATAGTGCTATATTTATACCAATCGAGGTATACGGCTATATCAATTATAGTTTGCGCAAATTTTCAGAATCATAAATCTCTTTACATAGTTAATCTCTTTAGCACTCTGACATGCTTTTATGTTGTGGGCATGTGTGAATTTCAAGGATGCAGATGCAGTGACTAGTTTACAAAATTGAATTCAAATGTCTGACACATTACACATTCTTCTAGCATGGCAGTGTCAGAAATCATGAGCAGAAGACTGTTTCAAAGTGTGCGCATGCTGGCAGAGTGCATCATTTTTTACCATAAAAATTCATTTAGTTAGCTACTTACTACAGTAATATCCCTGTAATTTGCACGAGGGCAGTTGACAGAAGAATGCCATAATATAGTCTGAATTTCTTTGTGAAAATATGTATATTCAACAAATTTTTCAATGTTACAAAATTAGACGATGAAATTAAAATAGGAAGTCTCAGGGCTGCATTGATCAAGGAATTTTTTGCAGGTTCTGATCCCAAACTTCCAGTTCCCAATCGTAATTCATTATTGAGGGTCCAATTTTCATCGGTAAATTTCCGCGCCTGTGATCAAAGAAAAATTAAGGGTTATTAACATAAATTTCAATAGTATACACATCGATATTGAGCAGGGTTTCATACACGTCGTGTTTTGACACCGGTATTCGGTGTCAAAACTCCCGTAAAAACTCAATTTTGCCACCAAAAAACTGAAGTCTGAGTGTTTTAGAAGGGAAAAACTGAAATTTTGGGAAAAAAACTGAAGTCTCCAAAGGCCAATACTTCGTAATTTCGTAATTCATAATCGAAAGATATCGCGGACAAACAATCGGGAAAT
Source organism: Hanleya hanleyi (assembly GCA_036873755.1). Lineage (NCBI taxonomy): Eukaryota > Metazoa > Mollusca > Polyplacophora > Lepidopleurida > Hanleyidae > Hanleya > Hanleya hanleyi. The sequence continues at coordinate 36,171 of JAVTVY010026353.1, read as the reverse complement.
GGGGAATACCAGAAAAAATAGGTCGGCATCTTCGGTCATTTCCGTGTGATTCGGTGCCGCTCAGTTAAACTTCGGGTTGCCGACCGCTAATTATTTATGTCCGTTTCCCGAACTGTTATCGGGGTCATGCCGTCGGTAACCCTAAAGCCTGTATTCATACTAAATGTATGTGGAGGTTTCCGAATAGCGTTGTGTGGCGGAAAAAAAATTGCTGGGAAAGTTTGACATGTGGGAATGAATAAGCCCCCAAAGACGTCTAACTCTCCTTGGAATGGACTGGTAAATATCTGACCATCGCTGAATAGTATTTATGATAAAGGAGACGATGTAATCTTCGCATATGGCATTTGTTTTCACTCAAAGTTAACGATCTTGTCGTGTTGTTGTTGTAAAGAAACTGGCATGTCGTTCGCATGTAATGATGTACGCATTGTACGATGTTGAAACTGAAACCAAAGTTTGATTGTACCGTAGTTAATAAAGTTTGAATGGATAATTCAAAGACAGCGAACTGATTTAGCCACAATATAAACCTGACTAGATCATTCTGTGATTTGAAGATACACAAAGAAGACTTGAAATTATTTTATACTGTCAAAACTTTTTTTAAATTTAGTGAGATGGTGCAAACATGGAGGTAAAATCGGATCCGATTTTTACCTCCATGGTGCAAACAAACCAAAACAACTGAAGTTGATTTTTAAAATTACTAGACTAGGCATCCATTTTCTGGCATTGAATTTAACTGATCTGTCTATTATCCTGAAACAAGTGTCCCACATTAGGGCAGCACAGAAGCATTTCAAATGCCTGCCCCATCAACAAAAGTCTGGCGTACAGGATTTAGGTCAAACGTTATGGGCAAATCCATTCTTTCAATAAGGGTGGTCAAGTCCAACTGTTTGGCACTTATTTGCAGCCTTCAGTAACCAAACATGGTAAACTTATGCATCTGTCTAGAGTCCGCATGATCCTATCGAAAGTGAGCCAGCTGCCTTCGCGCAATAGTTTACAAAATTGTGCGCCTTTTCAAACAGAATTCTCTAATTCATTTCATTTTTATGAGTTTATGGTCGCCAAGGACTAGCTGCAGTTATGACAATTGCTTGTCTTCAATCGTGTAATTTTTTTTTTTTGTTGCATGGTCTTTTCATCTCTCTTTTTTAATTTCTCTTTTGAATCTAACCCTGGAGTTGTACTGGACTTTTAATTTTAGTCCGAATATTTGCCAAATTTCACATCAAATCTTTTGAAAAAGTTGAAATTCCCAAGCAAAAATTATATTGTAAGATTTTGAAAGGGAAGTCTGGTCCAGATTCGAGTGGTTTTTAATTAGCGTAGCTGAAACGTTTCAAAACTTGCATACTTAAAAATTACTAAGTTTGTAATTTTAAAAATTAATTTGAATTGCCTTGTGTAATCTTCTCTTGTTGACATCCACAATGTGACTTGATGTGCTGAAAATAGATGGTACATGTATCTTTGACCTTGGTAAATTAAGAACATAAAACTGAAGATGTTAAATTATCTGTTTGTTGCTTTATTTTCACAATTCAAATACATTAGCGGTATTGACAGGCTCCATTGATGGTTGTATGGAAATTTGTTATATACATTACTTATGGCGGTTGCAAAATTAGAAATAAACTCAATAGAAGTCTGTCGGCCGGCGACAAAAATGTAAAAATACTCAATTCATGTGAAAAAAATATTGAATTTTCAGTATCCGGTGGCAAAAATTTGGACTTCTATGAAACCCTGATTGAGGCTCTCAGCTTTTCCTATACAAGTGTATTTCCTTAAGAAATCCTTTCAAATTGAACAACACTTACATGTTTTTGTTTTGTTTTGGTTTTTTTCATTTGCGTTTGGGCTTCAAATTGGGCCTGATCTCACCCTGTGATATGGCGCCGCGCCTGTCAACTTCCTTGTACATCTGAACTTGATAGAGAAAAGTGTCATCCAAGCCCCTAACACTAAAGAGATGCAGTATGAAATCTGCTACTTGGGGAATAGTGGCTTCGGATAGATTGATATCACTTGAACCACACCAAATATCGAAGTCTGCCCACTTTGATTGGTATGTACAGTGGAGGAGGATGGTCTGACTGACTACCATTCTGAGACCAACCTCTGCTGAAAATCCTGTCTGAGCAAGGTGTCTTTTGGGCACTTGCACACGTGGTGGTCGTGGAGCAGGCTCAGTTGGCGGTAGTAAATTGAAGACTTTGACTGAGACAATAGGTTGTGCCACAGTGGAAATTGTCTTGGTACATCCACTAAAATATCCAGCAGGTCCGTACGCAGAGAAGTGTTGAAGTGAGGTAAGTTTTCAGCCCAAATAACAGTTAAATAATTTGCAGATAACTGGGAAAAAATCTCACCAGTATGAAGAATTGTTGTTGTTGTAATCCTAGGCAATTCCAAAGAAGAATGGGTATAATTTGCAGATCATCGTCAATAAATATTAAATCTATATTCATTTTTGTGGGAGCCAGATTTTTTTTGTGGTAATAAGCCCGGCACACAGAGCTATACCTGCTTAGCCAAATTTCATTCCTGCACGATGGCGTAAGCAGATAGCTTCCGTGTGTGGGCAACTGTATAAAAGTTTTTGGTCTTTTACAGGCAAATATCCAAATGTGTTTGGTAGATTTTGGACACGCGTGGAAGAAACCTTACAGCGTGCGCTATAGCTAAGATTCATAGCGTCTCCCTTCCCTCACCGCTATGCCGACGACAAATACATTTCCCTGGTGGTAATTCGAACATCTCCATGACGCACTTATTATTACCTTTGCGCCCTATTGGACCTTCATTAACCTGAGAAAAAGGGCCGCCATGAATAAAAATATCATAATCGATGTTGTGATCATCATCCCCTGTATACACGGGGTCTATTATGACGGAAATGCCCATCTTCTTGACCCTCGATTTCAGGTAATTTTGAGGCACCATAGGGATAATTTTAACGTCTGTAATTAATTTTTGACCGACGAATGGCCATTTAGTCTGCCATTTCTGTATTTTTATTCATGGCGGCCCATTTTCTCAAGTTAATGAAGGTCCAATAGGTCGCAACGGTAATAGCGAGCGGAGCGCGGCCGCGAAGCGGCCGCTTGCGAAGCAAGCTCTATAGGTATTGCGTAGACGTGCATATATGAAACAAAACATAGCAAAATTTAATGAAAACAAAGCAAATAACAACAACAACCGATATCCCTTGAACGAAAAAACGGTGATTTCCGTTTCCGCCACCCATGGAGAAATTGCATGCCGGGACAAATTACTCTTGGTGATGAAGACTTAAAAGAAGAAACATAGCCTAGCTGGCATGTCATTTTTCGAAAGGATTTCAATTTATGAATAATTTTACACAGATGAAAGTAACTGCAGACTAAAAGTGATTCGTTATGTGGCTTTCGTCCTTGTCGAAGATGTCCGATGCAAAACGCAGACCACGTGACCAAGAGTTCGATCAAAAACGTTTCGCGGTGAAGGTAGTCCACGGAAGGCGGCACTGAAAATGGTGTACATCTTTCGTCAAATTTAGTTCTATGGGAGGCAAAACCTGCATAAAATTCATATCTATGGAAAGCTTATTTATTGCGTTTTTTAGATCTGAAGTATCGTGTAAATATGACCAGGCATTTGTTAGAAAATAAACATTTACGACGCAGTCGTGGTTGTAAAATCAAGCCATTCAACATTCACCTTTTCGAAAACATAGATGGGAGGTAACTCCGCTAGAACCGCTTGATCTCGCCGACGACGCGCGAGGGTCCTACTGTTTACCGCCCAGTCAAGTCCAGTAGCGTACAACTCGCGTCCACTCATGTTCAGTAGAAAAGAGATAACCGCCCAGGCACGCATTCAGTCACCAGTGACGTCCAGTAGCAAATGTCATGTCCAGTGGAAATAACTGTACACCCAGCATTTGAAAATTGTGATTTTGCGATTTAAGTTTAAAATTTGATTTTGAATTAAAACAACTGAGTTCGTAACCTATTTATCTTTTTGGATGATCATTCTTAGTTGGTTGTTAATTTTAATTACGAATTGGAATTTCAGTTTTTTAAATGAAATTTCAGTTTTAATTTTGATCAAGATTAAAGTAAAATTATTTTTAAATACTTGAATTTAAATTTGAATATAATTTTAACTCAAAATTAAAATTTAATAGTCGGAAAAAAGTTTGAAGAAAACATTTCATATGGAATGAAGTCCAGAACTAATGTTTTGAGTTCAGCTCAATCAGTTCCTAATCTGAAGCTAGAGTATGTTTCAATTTAAACTTTCAAAGTTTACATTCAAAATTAATAATGAACTTTTCGAAAATTCCTGAAACTTCAGTATGTTTTATAAACTAGACATCCTCCGATAATACCTAAAAAATTCACACCAGAGATAGGCCTCCACATTTTTTAAAATTTATTTATGACGATTTATTTGTATTTCCACATTTTAATGACATGGGAACCGTACCCTAGTTACAGACGAGGGGGAGCGGGGTAAGCTCCCCGCCCCCCCTTATATATTTTTGCTATCCCTAAGGCTAGAGTGCTGAAAATTACCACACTATATCTGTGGGTCAAGCTCTACTAGAAAATGTGAAAACAAAACAAAGAAACAAAAAAGATGGCCTTCTCCTATATTGTAACTTGTTTCATCAGATTAATATTTTATTTTCTGGAAACCATGAAGAATTTCGATTAACCTTAGGCCATTCAAAATATTATTTATGTTTACCGTAACCCGACCGACCCGAAAAAAACGTAGCTGCGCAAAAATAAATTGTCCGGCATATTTTTTTTTCGTTTTCGCGAACCTGTAAAAATGTCTGTTTCAAGGGGAATAACTCCTCGCGCATCCCGTAAGGGGAGTTTACTCTCTCGCTGGTGGCGCTGCTGGTGAAGGCCATCAAAATGGCGGACACGGACGTTGAGCAGTCGAAATAACGCCTGTCTACCTATCGCCGACAAGTCATTTTTTCAAGTGACAACTAAATTAAAATGCCGCCTGTCGCCGCGACAAGTAACTGTTCTGTCCTAAAAATACTGAATTACGATCTAATACAGGCCTAATATGACTGAATGATTGAGTTGTGTTCCTGGAAACAGTTTAGTTTTATTTATATCGGACATTCTGTTCACTTCGACGTGCATCCCGCTCTCATGCATACAACTGACTGTTCATGCCTGGCAACTTCAAGTCGAAAACGAAACCAGAAGAAGCTGAGCGATTCTTACATTTTATTTCGGAGAATAGGAGCTCAATAAAACTTCGTCAGTGAGTATTTTAATCGGAAGAAAATCGTGCTTGCCAACACGGGCAGCTAACATGAAAGTTGCGTTGCGTGCCGATTTTTACTTGCTCCAGACAAGCGGACAAGCGCTAACGTGTTACACTCGCGAGTTGATCGAGTGAACATGGTGAAGGCAACAACAAATGCTTTTGCTTGATAATTTGTCAGGACAATTCAACATTTTCATTTTGGAACTTTTTTTGAGGAGGTAAAACTCAATTTCAAAATTTCCCCAAAACTGAATTTTTCGTTCAGTCAAGTTTTCAATCGGGGTTACCCACAAAAAAGTTGTTAAAATCCCCCTGTTGTTATGATCCTTAAGAAAATATCGTTCCAGCAAAATTAATCTTATAATTGAACATTCTGTTGACATTTTACACTAAACAGTCTGGTGAGAGAAATGAGCCTGCTGAGTCAACATCAGGGAGTGAGGACATTGATCTTGGCTATGCAGAGCTAGAGGAAGGAGACAAATTTGTCGCTGTCATAAACGTCTCCCGATTGAGAAAAGAAAACTTGTGTTCAAATTCTCCAATGCCTGCAAAATGGAGAGACTGATTGGAATATATGAATGATGACAGTAGGGTGAAAAAAAAGTTTCAGTATAGGAGTGACAAGCTGAAGTACCAGGGGGCAAGTAAAAAATAGTTACCTGTTAGAGTGACAAATAATTCTCAAAAAACGTTGTCGTATTAGTGTCTGTCATTGAACAGGGATTTTGTGATAAAAAACAAAATAAAACGTTTTTGCTCATCGAAAACGTTAAGAGATGTTCTAGCTTGTGTGTCTGATGTATCTGACAGCACAAATTTGTTTGTATCAAGGCATGTCGCCTGGACTCTTCGTGAGCATTTGAAACTGAATGCGACTCTGACTATGATCTGAACATTCACGGGCAAAAAAAAAAAAAGGCAAAAAAAAAAAATTTCCCTACCTACCCACCTTTTTCTAATTGCGTTACAGTAAACACATTTTTTTTTTAGAATGGCCTTATACAAGCGGGGCGCGGCCGCAAAGTGGCCGCTTGCGAAGCAAGCTCTATAGGTATTGAGTAGACATGCGAATATGGGACAAAACATAGGCAAAATTTATGAAAACCCAGCAAAAACAACAAAAATGCAGAACTAATTTTTGAGTTCACCTCAATGTAAAATCAGTTCAACGGTGTCCCTAACCTGAAGCTAGGGAGAGTATGTTCCAATTTAAACCTTCAAAGTTTACATTCAAAATTATAATGAACTTTTCGAAAATTCCTGAAACTTCAGTATGTTTTATAAACTAGACATCCTCCGATAATACCAAAAAATTTCACACCAGAGATAGGCCTACATATTTTTTAAAATTTATTTATGGCAATTTATTTGTATTTCCACATTTTAATGACATGGGAACCGTACCCCAGTTGCAGATGAGGGGGAGACCCCCGCCCCCCTCTATATATTTTTGCTATCCCTGAGGCTAGAGTCCTGAAAATTACCACAATATATCTGTGGGCCACCCAAGCTTTACTAGAAAATGTGAAAACAAAACAAAGAAAAAAACAAGGTGGCCACAATGATGACGTCACAGTGACGTCATTTTCAAAACATATTTTTAGACGATTTTTCGGTCATGTTACCCCCCCCAATGCCATTCCCCATTATAGACACAAATGAATTTTAAATATCAATACCCAATATGGTTAATTATGGTTTTCATGTCTTCTTTATCTATAATTTTATAGATTATAATCATAGCCATTACAAGGTTGTTTCTGTCCATTATAGTATAATAGCTCTCTTCCATTAATATTTTAGCATTCAAAATTATTCATTAAAGTATGTAATTATAATCATTCTATTAATTCCTTAAATTAATTAAAAATGTAAAAAGAACTATCTCAATGTTGAGAACAGCTACAATATAAAATGATTTAGTCGATTGGTTTTACAGTTGCACATTTCACTATTTTAACATATCTGATAAATCTATTGGCTGTAAATGTTTGTAACTATTGTTTCCATTTGGCAGTTAAATAGTAGTAGTTTCGTCTTTGTATACAGATCTGTCTATTAATCAAGATATATTCACTTCAGTCTCAACTTTTGAACATGTCCATTACAAGGACATTTAGTTTCGTTGAGTGGAACCTACTTCCCCAGGGTTTTATATATTGTGTGTACAATCAAATTAGAATTGAACAGAATTCCTTCAGTAATAAGACTAATTGTGACAGTATATATGGGACATAGATTTTATGTCCGATAATTAGAGGAACAGGATTATTCTTATTAATAAGCTGCCTTATGACAGAATATAACATCATGGCCACCTGGAACAGTGACAGGAAATCATAGCTAGGACCAGATAGAATTTGGACAATTAAATTTGATCCAGTCTAAGTAAAATTAAATCCTATCTGCTCCCCAATTTGGATATGTCGCCTACATAGTGACATATACGGTTGGGGAGCATTGATAGGATATAAATTATGTCATATTTATGATACAGGCTAAGTTGACAAATTCTAGACAACAACAATACCACATGGATTTTAATGCTGTAAAGTTCTACAGGAACTGACTTTCAAACAAGCCATCGGTTTTGATGTAAGCATGTGCATGAAATATGTGTTCAGTGTAAAAATAATACTATACAAAACGTGGACTCAATCTGCCCATATCTGTTTCTGTGATGGATATGGGCAGATCAAATCAATGGAACCCTAAAAAGTACAAAAGTACTTTAGATTTCATCCATTTCAAATATTAGCTCTGTATGAAACAAGAAATTATGGGAATGAGTACTAGTGGAAAACTTGATATGAATAGGCAAAGCCAGAAACGAGAGGAAGAAGTAGGCCTATTTCTCCGCTCGCTTCTAGGCTTTGCCTATTCATATTAATAAGTGCGCCATGGAGATGTTCGAGTTACCACCAGGGCCATCCTTAAAAATAAGTTTGTTGCGCGTAACCCGACCGTGTGTCCAAAAATCCGCCGACTGGAAACTTTTTTTCGCCGATTTTCATACAGGTCATCTTTTTATTTTATTTGGAACTATCAAAGTTATCTCCCCTATCTTCTCTCGCGGGTAAACGAATGTAAAACGTTCGCCAAGCAAGAGCAAGCCGCTCCAGGAAGTATTTCACTCTCCAGTAGTCGGCAATGTGAGCTTATATCACACGTTTTGAAGGCATATATTCCATAGGGGAATGCAGTTTTCGGCGACCACGTGTATATGGCGGGAATTCCCCTCTTCTGTTTTGTGTTTGCGTTTGATGGAGAGACGAGAACACAACAACACAGCGAGAGGCAACAGCAACAAAGAATGGGGAAAATGTTTCAAAACAGTTGGTTATTAAAACCTGTCATAAAGAGCTCTGTCGCGAATCGACGTGGAACGTGGAGTTTAGGACGGTCTGTCGCCACCTCGTGGGTCCGTATACCGACAGCTTCTGAGTCTGACGAAGAGACCAACGATGGTTGGATTTCTACTTTTCTCTGAGGAGATTTTTCAGTGCGACCAAATGCAGACAGTTGGTGTTAATTTTGCTAACTCTTCCACTGAGAATCACCGTGAGAAGAAACCAAAACTACTTTAATAAATTGTAATCAGCAACGATCGCCGCCAGGTCATAATTTCTTCGCTTGTTTGACAAGCGGTAGTCTCCTGCACAGGCTATTCCTAGCATGGGATTGTGTAATATTTGCCACGTGCGCGGGAGAGCTGACAAAAATGGCGAAAACTGCGGAAAATCTTTCTTGAAGCCGTGGACGAAGTTTTCTAGGAAAGGTAGATGATTTACACATCATCATCGCACTGAGTCTGTAGTCAGTATGATGTCAATACTCTTGGACAATATTGAACTGTGACTCGTTTGATCATTCGCCATCCATTCTTCTCGTTGGGGAAACTGTCGTTGGGGGATAATGTCGGTACCCCTTTTCGTTCACAGTCACTTGAATACTATCGGCTGATGATTTTAGAGAACATTCACGGACACTGCTTTTCCCGCATATACTATGCAATGATGATTGGTTGCCGAATTTTATATGCAGAACTGTGGCTCTGATATGATCTTTGAGAATAAAATCGAGTTCTCTTTCTTTATTTTAAATTATAAAATTTAAATCATGAATTTTTCGTTTGAAAATAAATTATGCACGTATTTAATCAGAAATATAATATGATAGGTTGAACAACACAAAATCACTTCCCTAAGGAAATTTGGCATGGCAATTTTCATCTCTCGTATCAGCTCTCATCGGTTAATTTAGGTAACCTTTTTATAGCTCACCATGTTTTTACAAAAGACAAGGATTGGGATAGTGCAGGGAGCTCCGGCAGTCTTGACAAATTAGACCCGTCTGCTTATAATTTTGACGTTCCGATGTCGGTATGCAATACGCTTGTCAGAATTCCACCTCGGACTAAATACCACGTAAAGCTCCCATCACAGGTTAGAAACTTAGTATTTGCCTGGTTCTTGTCAGTAAATTAAATTACGATGTATTTCTATTCTGAATAAAGGGAGTACGTAAAACCATACCACACATTTGTGAAGGGGGCAGGCGGTAATGATGTTATGTGATTAATTTTGAGGTAATTCTCTCAACTCCAAATGGTAATGAACAAACTTCTGTCAGCTTATAACACAGAGCATTTTTTTTTTCATTTCACAATTTTAGCAAAAGTGTGTATATGGTATATGTAAATTATTATTTTTGGACCAGCTAGTCACTATTCATTGTGAAGAATGTGTTCAGGGGTGTCAAGTATTTTTCAAATGACCATGGTATCTGGACAAAATCACACTATTAACCTCTTTCACCCTCCCCCAAAAGGGAAAGCTGACCTCAACCAAAAAAAAAAAAAATAAAAATTTACCTACCTACCGACCCAACTTCCTGAGGTAGGGTCGGGTTACAGCCAACAAACATATTTTTAAGGATGGCCCAGGGAAATGTATTTGTCGTCGGCATAGCGTTGAGGGAAGGGAGACGCTATGGCGCTATAGCTACCTACCTGTAGGGGCCTAAAGATAACAGATAACGATGCAAAACTAAACATGAATCTATGGTTACGGTAACCATTTATGTACTCTTCAATTTCCACCTTTTCTTACCAAAAGATCTGCGTGTTTTCCAAGCAAAAATTCTCATGAAAATGGACGCTGTTTCGCTTTGTTACTGCGCACGCAGCCACGGACGTCCTCTAACTGGGTGACCTTGCAACTCTTCTTTGTTCCATATACACTGAACAACACGCGGCAAAGGTTTCCGATTTCTCGATCTAGCTGCGCCCTCTGGTGGGTCACTAAAAATTTATAATCTGATTCAGACAGCAGGTGCGCATGGATAAGCCGGTTCACGGATAGAATTGATTTCATTGCCAACATTGGCGCGAGAGACAATACTCTGAATCATTCACCATCATTCAACCGTAACCTTATACCTCAGCATTATCTAGATGTAATCCATTACTTGCGGAAAATTCACCCCTTGTCAGGAATTTGGCAATTTCTGCCCAATGGCTCATAGTATGGTCATGAAAATCCACCCACTTGTCAGTCTCGACACACGGGCGATATTGAAAGAAGTAAGAAGAAAAAATATATTTCATATTTAAATTTATTTTATACATACTTTTAGTCAATGGGAATGTCAGTCGGGCTTAACCCAAGTTAACTATCAGAACCCCAGATGCAGCGTCAAATCGATCAATAAATGTCAAACAATAGTACTGGACCACAATTTTCTCCATATAGTACATACAGGTGAAAATATTAATATTTAAACTATTTATCATATGTGCATCATTAGGCTATCAATAGTTTAAATAGGAAGCTCGGACTGAAAGCATAATGGTCCTTTCTTTGAGTATAGTATAGGATCATTTGCTCCACGAATGACCCTTCACGCCAGACGACGGATAATTTCTGAGAGATTGTCTGCATGGCTAACCATAGGAAGCTCGGACTATTATGCTTTATGATAACTTTGGTAACTTTAAGTCGAAAATAGTCCAGTTAGCATTGGTTAAAGTAGATGAACGAACCACAGCGAACCACTGTCTCAATGCACCTGCCGGTACAATCGGCATGGGTGCAGGCCATTTCGTCCCCAAACCAACTCGTCCCGAACCAACTCTTTCCTAATTTGAGTCAATTCGTCCCCAACTTTGATTCAATTTGTCCCCAAACAAAAATCAAATTTTAATGACAAATTTAACATTTCTTCATGAACGTTACACATGTGCTATTAATTCAAATTATAGTTCAAGGGCTGCTTCCTATACGGATTTCGCTGCCCATGATTTATTTAAATGTCATGGCTGTTGGTAGATTTAGATTGTAGATGGTCGAAAGATTATTTAATAGATCAGCTCTTTGAGTTATAAATAATGGACCATGCATGAAACAAAAAATGTGCACCGGTACCGTAACAGTTTCGTCATAGTGACCGCAACTACATTGTTTATTATGTGATAAAAAAATGTTAAATAAGTGCCTTTTCAAGTGGCTACATTCTAAGTCGACATAGAAGGATATTTTCGTTTCGAAAACCTATATGTGACAACTTAAAATGCGTTTAAATGCAAAATTTGTTTGACAAGTTCTAATAGAATGAACTGAACTGTTATTGGAAAGAATGATCCTTTAAATAGTTCGGTCCTACACATAAATGTCGCAAATTCATTTTGGAGACGTATTTAAAAAACGATTACGTGCAATATTTTTTAAATGAATGAAAAGCGCTGCATATCTATATATTTTAATCAAAAGATATTGTCATTCAAATAAAATTAACCGTCTTCAATATCATTTTATCTTTGTGTCATTTTCTGAACATAGAACTATTTGATCAGATTCGCTGGTAAAAAAAATTCTTGTTTTGGGGACGAGTTGACTCAAGGTTGGGGACGAATTGACTCAAAGTTGGGGACGAATTGACTAAGTTCTGTTGAGGACGAGTTGGTTGGGGACGATTTGGTACGGGGAAGATATGAACTATATTCATTGTCACAGCTTCTTGTTAAAGGATTAACTTGAATTTTGTGCAAGTCAGGGATTAATACCGTATAATTTTCCTCGGATAGCCCTTCTTAACTTGGGTATACGGCTCCCTCAAGATTATCATTAGGAAAAAATCGCAACATGAATAATAATAAAATAAAAGTTATGTATTCCCGGTGCCCGTATTTCATATACCCGGTATTAATTTTAACAAATTGTTACTACACACGTAAGTTTCCCGCCGGTGAAAATATAGCTTGTGTAACAGTTCTGTCTCTCACCGGGAGATATTCACAGAAAAGTATTTACGATTTGAACCGGTATGGTACCATCGAAGTGACTACGTCTTCATCGCGTAACTTTACGTACGATAGCGGTACAGGAGCGGACCGCTGATGGTTATTAAATTGTTACCCCAACACTACAAAGTCATATTAATTTATCATATTCAGCTCTGTCTTTAACCGTTTAGGAGCACGAAAGAAAAAATGACTAAAATGGGTGCAGATAACCTGATTTGAGGATTTTTCACTGAATCAACTGACATAGGCATTTAATGGTGGATATCTCATAAAATCTCTTTGATCATGTTCGTCTTTGTTCGCAGTTACGATTTCTTCATAACCAGGGAAATCCAATATGGCAGCGCCCATCCTCCATCCTCCTGTGCTCATGCTATGGGGAAAATCAACGTAAATCAGTAACGTAAACGCCGCACAATCGAATTAACTGCTCGCTGTCTTGAACATAACAACAATTAAGATGAGTTACAGACTTATGAGACCATATGTCGCTTCATTCAGTCGACTGAACTGCAGACGAACTTCGCTCTCGAATGTTACAACATTGACAGGGGGCCAAATTTCGTCAGTGTTTATAGACAGTCATCATAGACACAAGTCAAGTGGAAAGGGCAAAGACCGAAGGCTGAGCTCACTTATTCAACCGTTACATGTTAAACCATCAAATAACCCAGATGAAATCAACGTGGGTGCTGAACTAACCGGCTCACTGAAGAAAGACGATTTACTGAAATTGTTGGACCAGTTTTCCTGTAGACCAGAAGTGAGAAAGCTGTCTGCTGAAAGTGGCTTAGATACACCACTCTTCCATCAAGCATACATTAGTTTTCGCTGCTTTTGCATCGAGTCTGAGAACCTCCCAGTTGACCTTCACGTCGTTCTGAGTGACATCCTGCAAAAGGCTGGACATGTTGATGACATTTATCCGTACTTCCTCAAACATTCCAGGGAAATATTCCCCCACCTCGATTGCATGGAAGATCTGAAAAAGATCAGTGACTTGAGACTTCCGGCGAATTGGTATCCCGAAGCCAGGGCAATTCAGAGGAAGATCATCTTCCACGCTGGCCCCACCAATAGCGGAAAAACGTACCATGCCCTCAATCGGTTCTTCAGTGCTCAGTCTGGTGTATACTGCGGACCCTTAAAGATGCTAGCTGTAGAAGTTTTCCAGAAGAGCAACAGCCGCAGCACACCATGTGACCTTGTAACTGGTGAGGAGCGGAGATATGCTGACCCCGAGGGAAATCCATCTTCACACGTGGCGAGTACAGTGGAGATGACAAGTGTAACTAATCCATACGAAGTCGCAGTCATTGACGAAATCCAGATGGTCCAAGATCCACAGCGGGGTTGGGCATGGACAAGGGCATTGCTTGGACTTTGTGCTCAGGAGATCCATGTCTGCGGCGAGGCGTCAGCAGTAGAGTTTGTCAAGGATCTTATGATGGTCACTGGGGAGGAGGTCGAAGTCCGAAAATACAAAAGACTCACAAAGCTTCAGTTCCTGAATGCTGCTGTGAAATCTTTTGATAACATACGACCGGGTGACTGTATTGTGTGCTTCAGTAAAAATGACATTTATGCAGTATCTCGTCAGTTGGAGAAAAGGAACAAAGAGTGTGCTGTCATATACGGTGGCCTTCCTCCTGGAACAAAGCTGGCTCAAGCTCAAAAGTTCAATGACCCGACCAGTTCTTGTAAGATCATGGTAGCCACTGATGCCATTGGGATGGGACTGAATCTTTCCATCAAGCGAATTATATTTTACTCTCTCAAGAAGCCAAGATTAAACGAGGAGGGTGAAAAAGAAATGGATGTCATCAGTACCTCTCAGGCTCTCCAGATTGGGGGCAGAGCAGGTCGATTCGGGACGCAATTTGAAGAAGGGGAGGTAACCACGTTTAGAAAGCAAGACCTAGCCCTACTGAAGGAAATCACACAGAGGGAAATTGAGCTGATAGAACAGGCTGGGTTACATCCAACTGCAGATCAAATTGAGTTGTTCGCTTACCATTTACCAAATGCTACCCTCTCAAACCTTATGGATATATTTGTGTCCTTGTCTCGGGTCGATAGTGACAAACATTTCATGTGCAATGTGGATGATTTCAAATTTTTGGCTGATTTGATAGAGCATATTCCGCTTCCACTCCGTGCGAGATATGTCTTCTCTTGTGCACCAATTGGAAGGAAGCAACCATTTGTTTCCAAAATGTTTTCGCAGTTTGCCAGAAAATACAGTCTTAATGAGCCAATAACATTGGATTGGCTGTGCAGACAGATCGCGTGGCCCTTCACACCACCAGAGACCATCCTTGACTTAGTTCACTTGGAAGGAGTCTTTGATGTGTTGGACTTGTACCTGTGGCTCAGCTACCGTTTTCAAGATATGTTTTCGCACGTGGAACATGTACGTGATATGCAGACGGAGTTGGACTCAATCATCCAGATGGGCGTCTTAAATATCACTCACCTCATCAAAGCCAGCCAGACTTCTAGTTTGAGTGGACCGCCTGCATATGAAGATGAGTTCAAGATGAAAAGTAGGTCACACAGGTCCATAAAGGCTGGGCGAAACTACCCCAAGTCTGACTACGCTGACGATATTAGGAATGTTCCCAAGCATGGTGAATATAACAAAATTTCAGCAATGGTATCGTCTCAAAAAGAGCCATCTGACTCCACAAATGAGTCTCGGTTATCAGCAAACTTCTTGCGGGCTGAGAATGAGAAAAGTAAACAATTCTCTCCAGGAAAACGTGGCCACGGTCGACTGACCGATCAGTTGATAAAGCAGGGACTGCTCACGCAAGACCTACTGGATAAGCTCCGAGAAGAATGGACCAATCAGTCAACCAGTGACAGTAATGATGGTACAGACTCCGACTCCAATGGTGAACAATGAATGAACTTGCTTTAAAACATCATATGTCTCTTGAAAATCTAACTTTGAGTGCTAAAGTCTGTCTGTTTTAATTAGGTGACTACTTTGGAGCTTGGCAAATGTGTCAGATTCACTATTTCCGTATAACTGTGTGTATAACAAACTGAACTGTTCAAAATGACTCCCATTACTCTAAAGATACTGATAATATATGAAACTTGAAATAACTTTGGAATTCTCTTCGTATAAAACTCCATAATATATGTTTCATGTACCAGGGCTGAATTGCACAGAGTGCTAACTACATGTAGATGATAAAGATAGAAAGCAAACAACATGGACAAATTCACTGATAGTATGAAATTTCCACCCTTGGTACCAGGTCACTCCATATTTGTTTTTTAAGGTGGTTCACACCTCAAACAATGTTAGCGATATCATTACACATGGTTATTTTCTGGTAAGAGACATTATTTATTGAGGCAAGAATGTCACAAAACTATGGCAATGGGGACACTATTTTTTTTATTAAAATTACATATTTTGTTCGATTAATAAAAAGATCACATGGTGGGTAAACAGTATTTAAAATATAAGCATACATAGATCACCAGATGATTTTGGATTTGGAGATAGTTTTATTGCCTGAAAATCCAATTTCCAACATCATACAGTCATTGAAATGTTAAATTTGTATAAAAGTTATAGATTTATATTCAGCTATTTCTAAGATCAGATGAAGTTTCTCTACATATAAAAACAATACCTACAGTTTCGATTTATATTCATCAATCTGATTAAAACCAGATCTTGAAAAACTATCCCCTCGGACTCAAACGCTCCCCCCGCTTAACGACAAGTCAAAGGGGGGTGTTTTTTTAATACCTGGCTTTAATCAGAATGTATATCCTTATGCTTTGACTTCCTTGCCGTGTTGCACAGAAAATTAATTTGTTATGATTTTGGCAAAAAATGGCTGTGACGTTATGTACAGAAAAATCTAGATTGAAGACCATCAATTTTGTTTTAAAGTTTTTCTGCTGATCAACACCCCAGCTAGTCACAGGAAAAAAAAACAGGGGTGGTCACCAGAAAAGGTTTTGAGGTATGAACCACCTTAAATGATTGTCAGCCTCATGAATGTCAGTCTCATGACCATGTAATGTTTTTGTTACTTTTGGCATTTAACATGTGCACTTAACTGGTTGACCAGGGTCGGTGTAACTGGTTATATAGCAATTTTATGCCATTATCTCAATATCAAATTTATCAAATCTTTTATAAAACAGATATTGGAAAACTAAATACGGAATTCATAATTCTTTATATTTTTTCTGTATATAATGTTCCTCCTCATATACTCTGTACCACCTGAAGCAGCCATTCTCTATAAAATTATTATTTGAATGGTCTGTTGAAAGTAATATCCAGTGAACATATGACATGGGAGACCTTAGTCCGAGGCAAGCCGAGTTGATGCTGAGAATAATGTGGAGGACAACTAGACTGGATGCCTCCCCCTTATGTCATGTATGTCAATACAGTAGGCAGCTCTTAATTACGGCCAGCTTTCGTCACTGCCGATGCAGACTGAATTCGAAATCAAATTATATTGGCTGATAATACGAGCAACCTGATTGGTTATCACAGCGCAGCTCGCCTTTCATTGGGTCATGATCGTTCATTCTTCGGGTCTGTGGGTGTTTATTTGGACCCGATACATTTCGCATTGTGGAGAATGATTTTGAACCGACAATGCCGGCCATGACATTTCTACTGTATTCTCTATGATACAATGACGTCACTGGGGGATTTTCTTCCCTCTGAAAAGCCTAATTTTAACACAGAAGTAAATGGAAAAAACTTCGAAAAAGGCTAGTTCAGCTCTGATTTTAACACATAATTTGAACGGATGTACTATCATTTACTTCGCCAAGTTGTAGAAATTTATCTCAGTTATGAGAGAAGATTTTTAGGAAACACCTGTTATGCTCCATTGAGGCCTAGGTTAAAATCCCCCAGTTCTGCGGTTGGTGATCACAGCACTGTAATTGATAGAACAACAGATCATTTGTTTAGAGCCGCTGTTACTTCAGTTGTGTCTAAGAGAATGGACATACATGGGATGTTACTCTAGTCTGGAGGACAATCTCTTTGATGTGGTGAGGGAATTGCATGGGTGCATCTCCTGTAAATCTGAGATTAGTTGTTTTGGTGAATGGCTGAACTGGGTTGCTTAGAGATTAAGCAAACTTGATTTGAGGGGACCCAAATGGGTTACCAAAAACCTTTCTTTTGACATGTGTGAAGTCTGTTAAATAAACTCAACAATAATAAAGCAACTACTACAATTGAATACATAGAGTATTCTCTTAGCTGCCAAAGAAAACTATCTTCATCTTCAGAGAGTGGCTATATGCACTGAGTGAGGGTACAGGTATGTTACATGTAGGCGAAATCGACTCACTAAAAAGTATAATACAGTAAGAAAGAAAACAAAATAGTCTATAAACACAGTTAAAAACTACAAGGCAACAACTGAATGTGGCGAACAGGTCATGTCATACATTGAATATGTATGTTCAAGGGTGTAGATGTTATGTCTCCGAATGTGTTTATCCTACACAGGAGACATTACCATGAGAAAAGTTATGGTAACTAAATGAGTTTCCTTTGAAAATATTACATCACCCCCCTATAAATAAACATGGATATCGACATGATATCACAGGGGATAAAAAAAATATGCATTGCCCGACTCTTAATTTGCTCAAATATGGGCATATTATTTGAATCGGTTATGAGGTCACGAATGTGACTCGGACATCATAAAAATATGTCCGTACATTATGGCAGTCCCAATCTGCCATGGTATGGCTTTGTAAGATGAACCATGTCTGGAGATGATGCTGGTTCTAGAATAGTGTAAATCTGTAAATTATACAAGAATAACTTTAAAGGGGAATTCAAATGTTGATTAATATGGGGGAGAGATCTGTTGTTGCCATTTTTTTTTCTGAAAATCGTATCATTTATTTCATGAAAGTATTCCTTCTGGCCATTATTGGTCTTCAAAGAATTTTGGGTCTGGTACAAATTTGGTACATGTACATGCAAATGAACATTGATGAGGACTGCATTGAACTGGAGATAATGTGATAGACAAATGAAATAATAATATATTTTCATTTCTAAGATACATAGGATTCTGATTATTTTGCATTTCATTTTTTTTTTTTTTTTTTTGTGCTGACAAGTTATTGTATATCACTTTTATCACTTGGTTACCAATGGTTTCAGAAATGTGGTTATTCTGACAACCAGTAACCAAGTGCTTATCTCAGGAACTTTCATGGTTACAGTGATTTTATTGATGAATATAAATAGCATAGATTGTGGTTTCTGAATATTCAGTAATAGAGTTCATAACCTGCCAATATTTCAAAATAAAACCCTTAGTAAATGGTTGCTATGGTAACTGTATTTCTAAAAATAATTGAACTCTTAAAGAATATCAATATTATAAATTTCATATAGATTAGACTTCTAGATCAGTGAATATACCCGTTTAAATATTAATTTTAGCCCATTATTAGGAGTTCACTTGATATCACGAAATCTCATTTGCATAAATTCCCACAATATCAGATTTATATTTTCAAATACCAATATCTCTGTTACCTTTCGGAGTATATACATGGATAAACAGTCTCTTTCTCAGAATTGTGAATACTTTCTTCGCTTAAAAGTGACCCTAGTCCATATTGGTTCCCTTTAAGTTTGGAATAGTTTTGATATATCGAGCAAACTGATATGACTCATGAGTAACCATGATAACTATCCAAAAAATATAACAGTTGAATGTTTAAGAGCAAACTCAAGTATAGCGGATTTCTTTGATTTTGTAAAGCCAGCATTTACTCTAAAAATAATCACCCCCTACATCCGACCATCGCCAGCCGGTGAAACGGTGGTCAGCCGGTGAGGCTATTTTCGCAACACAGGTGAGTTGGTGTTAGAAACTTGGATTTCTTTCACATTTCTTCTGAGGTTATGGGCAATATTAATGGATATTCATTCATGGGAAATAACAGTCGTCATTTCAATCGTTCGATTACATATCAGAACGCCTTGTACTTAAAGATATCGTACGAACACGCGGAGCGATGCTGTTTTTTAGCGAAGTTTCGTTGTCAAACTGTTCTTATCGCTAATTACTGACACTTATCGATACATATTATCATTCGTAATTATTCCCTATTCCATGCTCTTTGTATGTCACCCAAACTTCAATGGATTTAATTGACCTAAGCATTGATATTAATTAAAAAGTCACACCCTGTGCGTCTATCCAGGCTACGGTGAACAGCACGAGCATGCTACGCACTTTTCTTGATGCTGTTCACCGTAGCCTGGATAGATGCATATATGGTGTGACTTTTCCCATAATATCAGTACTTACGCGAATTAAATTCATTGAAGTTTGGGTGACCTACAAAGAGCATTGAATAAGGAATAATTACGCATGATAATCTGTACCGATTAGTGCCAGTTATTAGTGACACGACCAACTTTAAAACGAAACTTCGCTCGAAAACAGCATCGCTCTCCGTGTTCGTATGATCTCTTTAAGTACATGCGTTCTGTTAAGTAACCGAACGATTAAAATGACGACTGTTATTTCCCATGAATGAATATCCATTAATATTGCCCATAATCTCACAAGACATGTGAAAGAAATCCAAATTTCTAACACCACCTCGCCTGTATTGCGAAAACAGCCCCAGCGGCTGACCACCGTTTCACCGGCTGGCGACGGTCGGATGTAGGGGCTGGGTGATAATTGGATGAATTACTTCTGTGAGTCATTTTTTGGCAATGGCAATTTTACCACCATTCAATCTGCCAAGTGATTTTTCTTGGTCAGTTATGCAAATGTGTCCTCTGACTGACGACGCACATTCAACATGTAGCCCGAAAACATCGGCTAAGGGGTCTATTTTTTTAGGTTGTTGTTGCTGAATCGGACTCCTTAGCCCGAGTGGTGGGTGAGTGAGTAGGATTTAACGAAGGACTAATAGAGCCTGAAATGGAAATGACTAAATAAGACGTCACTCGCTCGAGATCTTTAACTGCACACGGCGTGGGGAATTAGGACAGAGGCACAAAAAACATTGTATCGAATAAATAATATGATTTGGCATCTCCAGCAATATGACAACCACCTAAATAATGACTCCTTTAATTAGATGGAATCTGCCTTCAAACACAGATTTTGTCCCAAAAAAAAACGTGTTCTTTCTCCACGGTTGACCGGGACATGCGCAGAATATGGTTGACCTTTTGACTCGCGTCTAGCTAAATAATATATAGCCCTCACGAGTATTCTGTTAGACGGAGGTATCCCAGCAGCCTTTGCGGCACTCCCTGACAAATACCACGTGGGCTAAAGTGAAGCATAGCGACGTATTCACTTAGCCCAGGCAGACCGCGCTTCTCGCCGTTAAACATGTTAAATCGTATTTCCTCGACGTTTGCGGCTGGTAATCGTTTGGAATCGATAAGATATTATTAATAAGGTAACATTTAACAGCTGAAAGGATCAATTGTGTGGTAAAGACTCCAGGAAAGAGTAATAAACAGCTCTAAATAACCCACAACAGTGAGCTACAGGGCGCTTACCCAGCCGTCAAAATCCTGGGGTTAACACAGCGGCAACACCGTTATTGTCGGCATATAGCACGGATAATCTGTTTTAATTTCCCCCCCATAAAGCTGTTAAGTATCCATATTCAATGATTGACTTATTAAATGATTGACTTATTGATCATGAAATGGTAAATAACGCAGATATATACTTGTAGCAAAATTCCTTCACCGTTATGGATAGTCTGTGTTACTGGGTTTTTTTTCCTTCTGCTTTTATAAAGCTGTTAATTATCCAGATTTAATGATTGACTTAATGATCAGGAAATGGTAAATATCGCAGATATATACTTGTTTTAGCAAAATTCCTTCGGTTATATATAAACTGAGTTTTCATGACAATCTCAGACCATATTTACAACTAGCACGATGAGTTACGAATATTCAGATAATCTGCCAGGTGAGGCAAAGACAAGATATCAGTCAAAACTCTCGCTAGTCGGTTTGGATAAATGCCCTTACAAGTTACCAGCTGATGTGTGGATAGAAGACATGACGGCTTGGCCAGAAGTTTTGTACGAGGATGTGTTTCGTTACCAAGTGAACTTTCCTCGAATATATTACGGATACAGACTCCTCCGTGCTGATCATTTATCATTAATCATTTAATAAGTCAATCATTGAATGTGGATACTTAACAGCTTGATGGGGGGGGGGGGGAATTAAAACAGATTATCCGTGCTATATGCCGACAATAACGGTGTTGCCGCTGTGTTAACCCCAGGATTTTGACGGCTGGGTAAGCGCCCTGTAGCTCACTGTTGCGGGTTATTTAGAGCTGTTTATTACTCGTTCCTGGAGTCTTTACCACACAATTGATCCTTTCAGCTGTTAAATGTTACCTTATTAATAATATCTTATCGATTTCAAACGATTATCCTGAAGACGCCCATGGTTCTCCCAGTTTTTTCTGGACGGCTTTGTGCGTACAAAGGGGTACCAAGACAAAGGAATCATCCACGCGATTAGACCAACAGTGAACTCATATTTACTAGTATAGCTTAACCCAAAAAACCCGAAAGAGACTTACGAACTTGTACATAGCGACTCTTATTTACTTCTATTTACATCTCCTGCTAATCTATCATTGTTATTTATTATTTATTCATTTATTTATTTATTTATTTATTTATTTATTTATATATTTAGCGCTGGAAAAGATATTAAAAGAAAACAAAGAAATGTACCGCGAAATCCAAATAAAACATTGAGTTGATGGGCCGCGAAATCCGAATGGGAAGCGGCCCTTAAACTACAATTTCAATCAATCAATCATTTCAAACGATTACCAGCCGCAAACGTCGAGGAAATACGATTTAACGGCGAGAAGCGCGGTCTGCCTGGGCTAAGTGAATACGTCGCTGTGCTTCACTTTAGCCCACGCGGTAGTTGTCAGGGAGCGCCGCAAAGGCTGCTGGGATACCTCCATCTAACAGAATGTGGGCTATAGGTCGGCCCCAGTCACCTCCAGCGAGGGTTTTAGATAATTTTATTACGAATCACCCACCTCTGAAACTGCCGTACATCTAATCTCTATCCCTCCTGCACACTATTTTAAAATTGTGCGCACTATTGTGAAATAGTGACGAATATATCGCCGTCTGAATTTCCCAGTCGACAACTTCCACTTTATACGCACCATGTTCAGTTCAGTTCAGTTCATATGGGAAATCCCTCCTCTATACAGGAGCACCTCCGGACTGGAGTACATGGTCATTAAAATCACATTGATTCACGTTAAAAACAGGAGTAAAAAATGAAACTAAAATAAAAGAGGAAAATAAAGATAAAAAATGAAAATGAAAAAGTAGTGCGGAGTTGGGAGTCGCCAGTTTACAGAGGATAGTCCACTTCTTGGATCATCTGTGGAAATGTAGGGTTCCAGTTCATTCACAAGTCTTTAACAGTTCGTTTCGGCGGTGATGCAACACATACATGAAACGACGAATAATCCTTTCTACATGAGGGAGACAGCTACATCCATCAATCATCCGGGCCGGATTTAGTAAGAAGGCTGCCAGCTCGTCAGAGTTTCCAGTGTGGTTGGTAACTAGTGTACCACACTACAGGTATAGCGTTGAAGCAAGTTGCAGGAGGTATTTCATTCGGATATCGTTGAGTGCGGAACAGGTGATGAGGAAATGAGTACGGGTTTCGTCTCCTTGACCACAGAGCGGGCACAGAGCTTTCACTGCATAGTGGTTAAAGGCAGCTCGGTTGGCTTGTAGTGTATAACACCCGGTTAGGAGTCTCAATCGTATTGGCAGAGATCTAATGTCTATAGCATTGGATGAAACGGAGTGAACAGTAGGGTGTGGAACAAACACTTCAAGAACTTCTTCCACTGGAATTAGGTGCCGTAACGACGGGTAGAATCTTCCTCTTGCTAGGAGGGATTCCTTCCAGTAGGCCAGGACAGCTTTCTTGGTTGATTTCTTCCAAGCTGGTTTACTTGAGGTGTTTTCCATGAGAAAATGTATCGAAGGCAGTTGGTACAGAGCTAGGACTTTCCGAACCTCTGAGAACCAGCTCTTGTCATTGAGGCCTTTCATAGCAGTTTGTCGTACGCGGATTTCTTGTAAAGTAGAATTTCCACCAGAACAGATGCTTCGGAGTAGCGACAACATGCGCAGATGTATTTGGGCCTCTACTGGGAGGGCACCAAAGAGGATATATACAGCGGGTTGAGGAACTCGATCCGGGGGAGACAGTATTTGCTTCAGTACTTTTCTGTAGAAAGATTCCATCAGTTGTATGTCTGTCTGGTTCAGGAGGAGTGTTTCAACACCATGTAACAAGATGGGTAGAACATATGTGTCTAGCAGGTGAAGAGAGGTGACAGGATTAAGGCTGTTGATCCCATGCAAACCTGAGCCCATCAGAGAGTACATGGCTCTCCTAGCTTTCTTTATGTTTTCCTCAACTGTGGGGCGAGCCTTAATGCCTTAAGTAAGGAGCTGTCCCGATGAAGGCCCAGGTGAACCGCTGAGCTGGAGATAGGCATATCAGCGTTGTCTAGAGAGAACTCAAAACATGGACTACTGTCACTAGTCAGGATCGCGCTCTTTGCAGGCTGCAGGTCATAGAAATGGTCTTTGCTGTAGTTTACAGAGCGACTTTGTAGATTATAGTCCTTGCTGGCATGGGAAAATTGACAGGTTACATAATTGTGAAGAGGGATAGGTAGGAATGGTCAGTACAAGGACATGTTTCTATGTATCTTGTCTGATAATGATAGTTTGCACTTGTGGTCAGTATGTTATCTGGTATCTCTCTCATGCAAGTAAACAGGTTGCTTACTCAATACACCCACACTGGGTTATAGAGGGCAGCTATGGGATTAATGACTGAGATTAATTGGCCTGAGAGTAGGAATATTTTGGAGAACTATTTTACTGCCATAACATCTAGCTTTGTTGTTGATGGTTGCCGGATTTTAGGCAGATATATGTAGTGGATCACCTTTAGGTGACTCATATATTGGTTTACTCATACATCACGTTCACAAGTTACCTCAGTGTGTTCCTTATCAAGGACCTGGGAATTATTTGCTGTCGCGTAATATGAGTGATAGGGTTTCCAAATTTTGGTTAACATGACCAGTACCGGGGTTTGAGACTGACATGTGCATTCGGTTGGGGCATTCACCATGCCGCCAGCATCTGATGGTTGCCTTCTGGCCTGAGAAATTTTGTTGGCCATGGTGTTTCCCCATTTCTAGCCTCTGGTGAGTTGATTTTCCTTTTACATCTTAATTGTTCAGTTGTTAGAAGAGATAAAATGTGTATTCTCAATAAGTATTGTTAGGATGTTTATGTTAAGGAGAAGTTTTCAAGAAGATAGTTTAGCTGTTTGACTATTTGCAGGATTAAGAAACTTTCGTTTTATTTTGTGTTCGTAGTTCAAGGAATTCAATTTTTCTGTGATGGTTTCAATTAGATTTTCTGTTTGAAGTAGCTAATCACACAGCATTGTTCATTTGCTACACGATTACTTTAGCCATATCCGAAGTACAGAAGTAATTTATTATTTCTTGGTAAATGATTAGTATAAAATGTAGAGAAGGAATGGGACATTACTTTTAGTTGGAGACATCAGTGTATTTTTTACATTTCTTTGACAGTAAAGTTGATAAAGTGATTCTTAAAATTAATTGTAGTAATACAGTGAGATAGCGATTTGAGTTTTGAAACTATGTGTTTGAGATTTTGAATCATGTTTAATTGTGAGATTGTATAAGGATTCTTTCTTCTCATTATAGTCCTTGCTGGCATTTAAACAGATATCGTCTGCACAGGTTGGAGCTGCACAGTTGATTCAACCGATGGGTGCACCGTAGCCGGAAAGGGTGAGCCGATCGATGAGGTCGTTAATATACACCTTGTAAAGATCAGCTGAAAGCACACCACCTTGACGAACACCTTGTTGACTTCAGCTTGAAGATGATATATGAGAAAGTATCATAAATTTCTTGCATGGTCTGTGCCAATAGATGATGTACATTTTTCTGATATCATCTGTTCTGGTTTAGCTTTGGAGAAAAGACAAGGGGGCATATAGTTCGAAAGGAAGGCAAGAAAAAAAAGTGTTCTGTTTAGTAATTGCTGGCGAAATGTGAGAAATGGTTTTGATATACATAAAGATAGTGCCATTAGTGATTGTGTGATCTTTCAACTGGCAATAGTGGTAGGAATTCACAGAATGTACATCATATGTTAGTAATTAGAGCATTTCCACAAAGTGGATGCTCTTATGTTTTCATGAGAAACGGCTCGCCGCCGCCGCGACTTTAAACGTGAATATCTCTAAAACCGTTAAATATTTTCGGGTCATACTTGGTGTGCTATCTCCTTAGGCCTGGGAAATTTGTCTGGTTGTATTTTGATACCTGCTGCTCAACACTAGGTGGCGTTGTAGTCCGAGCATAGGTAAACCTTTCTCTGACGATTTCGTCTGAACGGCTTGTCTGATTTCTTTGAAATTTTATTACCATGGTCTCGAAGGATAGTCAATGTGCTGAAAAGGTTTTGGTGTAGCTGGCATAATTATGAAGGCAAATTTTTTGCATCTCAAAAAAGAAAGTTTTTCGTGAAATGAAAATTCACCAATTCGCTTGAAGAAATATTTAAAAACTGTTCTATTCTAGGTTGCCAAGCATAAATATAGGATTGCCGACATGATAATTCCCTTTCGGTGCGAACCAAATTGCCATTTAAATGAAAAATCGCATTTATCTGACTTGACGACAAAACCTCTATAACTGTTATCATGATTAAAGTTTTTTCCATTGAACTCTTATGTGCCATCTCCCTAGGGCTTTAGATCTCACCCGCTTGTTTTTCGTGACATTTGGTCATCACTAGGTGGCGCTATAGACATGAATGCAGGTAAACATGTGTAACATCATATCTTCTGAACAACGTGTTCGATTTCCATGCAATTTGGGTATAATGATCTTGCAAGATAGGCAAAGAACTGACAAGATTTTGGTGGTGTTGGCGAATCATGGAGAGTCATTTTTGCATTTCAAAACAAGATTTTCTTTTCACAAAAATGGAAATTTGCTTCTTAATCAGGGAAAAGTAATTCTGTTTTGCTGAACATGATCATAGCATTCCCAGTGTTATAACTTACGTCTCTTGTGAGCCAAATGGCCATTTTTTTTAAATATATGAAATTCTCACGACTTGAGTCCAATATCTACATTCCCCAGGCCACATCTGAGGATTTTGCTTCATCATGTAGGTTTGTGATATTGTTTATCATTGGATGGCACTATAGACAGTAAATGTTTTTAGCACAATTTATTGGCATTTAATCTGTTTATGAAGTTTATTATTGTCAGACAAAGGCCTGAAAGTTGTCTTTTTTTTTGATTGAAATTGAAGGACCACCTCTCATACGGATTTTGCAGCCCATCAACATAATGTTTGATTTATATCTCATTATACATTCTTTTTTTTTCAATTACTAATTTTATTGACAGTATGGTTTTAAAATGGATTGAAAGGACATTGATGCTGTTAGCGCTGGCATAATCATGTGGCATAGGGTAAAGTCAGCTAAATATATCTTAGTCTAGGCTACATCAGTGGATGGTCAGTATGGAGAATTTAAGGATTCAAGTGAGCTTGAAGTCAGGCCATTAAATTCTGCTTTACCTTTCAGGCTTCATATTGAGGCCTGTATGTTGACTATTCTGGTAATAAAACCTGAAATGGTTGACTTATTGCATAATGCAATTTACAGAAATGGACTAGTACACCCCTTGTGTCAACAAAGTAAACACTTCATTTCCAGAATTAGTGTGATTTCTCTCTCCATTACTGATATAATAATTTGATCCTGTTCTCAAGTCCATTTCTTTATCTCCAGTGGCTGTGAAGGCTTGGGCTTCCAGATGTCTGGGGATGCATTCTGGCCAGTTTTCAATGAATAAAATCACAAATTATCACTCCGTTAATGCTGTTGAACATACTGTTGCATTTTGACAGCATAATTGCAAATGCTGATAATTATTTCTTGAACTGAAAAAGTAGAAAGATTTTTGAAGTGAAACTAATACATACCTGCTATATGGCACATCCCACCTGGGAAATGTTTACATGTATATCTAATTGAAGTAATCCATTGGAACCACTGATGATTTTCCAATAATAGAGAAGAAAAGCAACTCCAAGTAGGGATGACAATTTCATTCTGTATATTTCACTGTTAGTTATAGCATCTTCAGCAGTGAGCAAAGTTACAAACAGCTCCATACGCACAGTATATACAAGGCATAATGTGATCTTAGCTAATACACATTTATGAATAGGTGAGCCAGTAAATTATGTCAGGCAGGTTGGACGGATATTACAATGATGTCATTTTCATCATTTGTTAAATGTTAAGCGATGACCTGGCAGCGATCTACAAATGGTGTGATTCAGGTAATAATACACACTCTAATTGATGAAAACAATACATAATCTTCTTATCTGGCAAGAACTAAGTAAACTGCACAAATGAATAAAGTATGGTGATATAGTGGGTATGTACCTACATTGAATATGTCATGAAGTTTGGATAAGGACTGTCATTTTAAGATAATATAGGTATAATTTTTTTGGCAATCCACATCAGAATTGATGAAATCCTACAAATGTAACTCGCATGTTTCATAATTGTATATTCCCATGCGAGTTACAACAATTGTGGAGTGTGTATTGTAACACCTGAATCACACTATTTGTAGATCGCTGACAGGTCATCGTTTAACAATTTCTGAAAATGACGGCATTTTAATATCCGTCCAACTTGACTGACATAATTTACTGGCTTACTATTCATAAATGCGTATTGGCTAAGGTCACATTATGCCTTGTATATATACTGTGCATATGAAGCTGTTTGTAACTTTGTTCAATGCTTAAGATGCTGGAACTAATAGCGAAATATACAGAATAAAATTGTAATCCCGGCTACTCGGAGTTGCTTTTCTTCTCTATAATAGAAGTAAAATGGTGTGTTTTGGTGCATTTTAACAGAATATTTAGACTTTGAAGATGATATGTAACGATGCCCCAAAATGAACTGAATTTTCCATGTTATCTGTTTGTCTGTCTGTCTGTCTCTCTGTCTGCCCATCTTTCTTGTCATACTACATATGCAGCTGGTGATGGATCAGAAGCCTAATTAATGAAATTGACTGACCTTCACCTGTTTTATCGAGGTCAAATTTATTATTAGAAAGGAGTGAAGATGGGCTCTCCAAATTCATCATACTTGTGCAATTGATGACGGACTACAAGCCTATCCCAGCTGACTGAACCTATTTTCTCGAGGTTATATACTTTATATTATGATATAACATGAAATCTGGCTAGGCATTCTAAATTGATACCACATATGCAACTGATGATGGACCTGAAGTCAAAGAATGGGACTGACATTGACCTATTTTCTCAAGGTCAAAAACT
Organism: Hanleya hanleyi; assembly: GCA_036873755.1. Classification (NCBI taxonomy): domain Eukaryota; kingdom Metazoa; phylum Mollusca; class Polyplacophora; order Lepidopleurida; family Hanleyidae; genus Hanleya; species Hanleya hanleyi. Next base: position 7,016 of record JAVTVY010026353.1, on the reverse strand, counting down.
ATGTTAAGTCACATGTTAACTGCCAACATACACTCCAAATCTATTTGTTGTGGCTGTGGTTGTCTTTCAGAACAATCTAGCGAATTTTGCATACATGTGTTCCAACAGCCCTGCCCCCTGTGCAGACCTTTTGGTCTTTGGTATATGTTGGCATATGTGGGAAGTTGATGCTGGGTCGACATCGGGCCTTACAGACTAGTCTTTTGTGTTAAATGTCGTCATTTTCATCTGATGACGATACAGCTCGCCAATCCCCAGTGTACGAGTTGTCACAGCGAAACAGCTCACCAATTACCAATATACAAGTTGTCAGAGCATTTCCATCATAGCTCTAGATTTGTATGTAATACCACTTATGCCGGTGCTAGAGGCCGTGTGGTCATATCATCCAAGTTGCCACATGAACAGGTACAATAAAAGCGTACCTGAGATACAACACATATCACGAATCGTTAGATTCTTGGTATGTGCTTTAGAATAGGTTAACCGGTAGACTATGCTGAGAAGTCATGTGACTCTGCCAGTATGTCGGCACCTCTTCCCACTTCCTTTATATGTGTTGTAATTCAACAGTAACTTAAATTATGCTGTATAGGCTGAGCTGTTGAAACACCCTCCATTTCCTAGCTCTGACATACTGCATCACTGTCAAAATATGGGTACCATGACAGAGTGATAGATCACAGCCAGTGAAGGTTCCTGATTTACATTGAGTGTCATTATTGCCTAAGTAGTATTAGCAGCATTTTACAACAACAACAACAACAATTCGCTGACTTACAGTGAAAAATTATAGTGAAAGGTATTTATTTTTCGTTGTTTGGCATTTTTATTTGCTGTCATTGTTTCAGATAGAATACAGCAGCCTAATTCATACAATCAGGAATAAGAAGGGGGTAAAACTATTTATGTTCAAACTTTCATTGGGAATATAAAAGTGGCAATTTGACATTTTATTTTTATTAGATTTTTTAATGTCGGTGGGCCCATGAAACGCAAAATAAAGTTGGTGTTGCCTCACACTGGGTTTTGGCCATTGGTGAAGAAATCCCTTCGCAGAGGCACTGCTACCAGGGATGATTCCTGATTGCTCATCCCCCAGGGGGTATGTGCCCCATCCTCTGTCCCATCCTAAAAAAAATTGCCACCACTAATAGGGGTTGTGCCCAAATTGGGGAGATCTAAAGCCCTGTGAGTACCAAATGTGTTACAAAATTATCTGGGGAAATGCTCTTCGCCCGTGTTTCACACGAGCTTTCATTAAGTTGTAAAATTCTACAGTTTAATCTTGGTTTAGACCGATTTCAGTTGCCTGAAACTTAAAACTACTATACAGAATTAAGATGTGACCAGGTCGGAGCATCTTCTCTTACCCGAGTCTAACACTGCACGGAACGTTAGTGTAGTGTTTAACTGAAAAATGTGAAGATGAGGTCGGAGCGGATATATACACAACTTTCCACATGGGAGAGGAAATATCAACTCATTCCCACCAAACGGGTGGTAATAAATTGTCTAGAAACTGTGTCCAGTTGACTGGACTCAGCAATGTTGTTAAAATTAATGGCTTAGGTTGGACATACTCTGTCTCTGCATGTTTGATGTTTATTTCAGCCTTAATTGGTTGAGAATGCAAGTGTCATTAAGTGAAACACTGCCCAACAGATATTTTAAGGTTAAAAGAAAAAAAGTTGTAGATGAATAAACTAACATTGAATAAAGTAAATGCGATGGGTGTTCAGCATTATATAGATACAGCTAGGTTTAAATGAAATGCAATATGCTTGGTGATTTAGAGATGTTTGACGTCTAACATTTATATAAACCATATTATATGAATCTTTCGGTGATGGGAAAAATGAAAAGCAGGATATGTGATTTTATTGGTTTCTAAATGACATTGATAGAGAGGATTAAATGAATTTTAAGGAAATAGGCAAGAAAAATAAATATACTGGGATATGCGATTAAAACAAATTTGGGAGAAATTGGTGATTTTAACGCCATCTATGTATACATAGTGCATTGACCTTATTGATTTTAATGATATACTGGTATAAATACTGGTTGAAATTACTATGGTATTGGATGATATGATCTTGAGTGAATAGGAGGCATGAGACTAAATACTGGGATATTTGATTGGGGAAAATAAGGAGAAGTATATAGGATCTTGGGTGAATCGGGACAACTTGGGGGAATTCAGGAATATCTGATCGAGGAAATGTAAGGGCGTTTATATGGCATTGGGTTATATCATTATAGGTGAATAGGCACAACGGAGGAAAATACTGGAATATTTGAAAGGGAAAATTAATGTGGAATACTGGGTGAAATTACTATGGCATTAGATTATATGATATTGGGGAAGCAGCGCAACGAGGGGAAATATCGGGATGCTTCAGTGAGGACGATAAGGGGAAAATACTGGATGAAATTACTGGAGTACATGTACACATGACATTGAATTATATATGATCTGCGGTGAATAGAGGAAAATATGAGAGGAAATACTGGGTGCATTTACTGGTGTCTATGATTTTGGGGTAATAGGTACAAGAAAGGCAAAGCCTGGTATATTTGATTGAGAAAGGGGAATAGTTCATTGAGGAAAGTAACGGGAAATACTGGGTGAATTTACTGGTGTCTATGATTTTGGGGTAATAGGTACAAGAAAGACAAAGCCTGGTATATTTGATTGAGAACGGGGAATAGTTCATTGAGGAAAGTAACGGGAAATACTGGGTGAATTTACTGATGTCTATGATTTTGGGGTAATAGGTACAACAAAGGCAGACTGGTATATTTGATTGAGAAAGGGGAATAGTTCATTGAGGAAAGTAACGGGAAATACTGGGTGAAATTACATTGCCTTATATGATCTAGAGTGAATAGGCACCCCGAAGGAAAATACCCGGGGATATTTGATCTAGAAAAATAAAAGGGAATATTCGGTGAAATTAACACTATGGCATTGGATTATATGATCTTGGTTGAATAGGCACGACGGGAAATAGGGTATATTTGATCGCGGAAAACAAGGAGAAATATTGGGATCACGCGAGAATAGGGAGAAATACTGGGTGAAACTAATGATGACATGAATTATAGTATAGTGGGGGAATATGCACAATGGGGGCAAAACTGAGACATTTGATTGAGGAAAATAAGGGGAAATACTCGATGAAATAACGGGTGCGGTCTATAGGGCATTGGATCGTGAGTAGTAGCGTTAGCGTAAATGGAGTAACATTTCACCCGGATGTAACTATGACGTCACAGGGGTCACTGAGGTCAAGTGTGGTACCAAGATGGCGGCCTTGGCGGCCATGTTGTAATACAAGATGGCGGCCTTGGCGGCCATGTTGTAATACAAGATGGCGGCATTGGCGGCCATGTTGTAATACAAGATGGCGGCATTGGCGGCCATGTTGTAATACAAGATGGCGGCATTGGCGGCCATGTTGTAATACAACATGGCGGCATTGGCGGCCATGTTGTAATACAACATGGCGGCATTGGCGGCCATGTTGTAATACAACATGGCGGCATTGGCGGCCATGTTGTAATACAAGATGGCGGCATTGGCGGCCATGTTGTAATACAAGATGGCGGCATTGGCGGCCATGTTGTAATACAAGATGGCGGCATTGGCGGCCATGTTGTAATACAAGATGGCGGCATTGGCGGCCATGTTGTAATACAAGATGGCGGCATTGGCGGCCATGTTGTAATACAAGATGGCGGCATTGGCGGCCATGTTGTAATACAAGATGGCGGCATTGGCGGCCATGTTGTAATACAAGATGGCGGCATTGGCGGCCATGTTGTAATACAAGATGGCGGCATTGGCGGCCATGTTGTAATACAAGATGGCGGCATTGGCGGCCATGTTGTAATACAAGATGGCGGCATTGGCGGCCATGTTGTAATACAAGATGGCGGCATTGTTGTAATAGCATTCACCTGTGTGACGACGTCTACATTTTCCGCGGTCCCTATTTTGCTCGACTCCTCTGTCTCAAGCAAGGTGGTTTTACTCTGGACCCTGATCTATGGACAGCCTTGGAAAAAGTAATCCCCATGGTCGATGATGTACTATCTCTATAGGAGCCACATAACCCATCAGAATAGTACGTATCACGGACTACACCCGTAGAGCTAGGCGCGCATGTGTGACCTGGTCTATAAAACACGTCCCTCTGGATCCTACACCTTCATTTCTACGGTTGCAGAGCCATGGCGGAGATCCAGCCCCATGCGACTCGCATTTTACAGCATGCCACCGCGGTGAATTCATTCACGGGTTACCGAGCAGTGGTCCGGTCCATGTTTGCAGATGGCGACGACAACGAGGGAGAGGCGTGCCATCACTCACCACTACTGGACTATGACAGCCATCCTTGATGCTCGGGCTATGGACCACGAGCGCTCACGCCGGAACCAGCGCCGGCTGGTTGGCCTCACAATAGTCTGTGCCCTATTGATCCTGGCGCTGTGGTATTGACAGTATAAATACGAGGGTCAGACAGAGAGTGTGTCATTCACCGTTCGACATTTGGAGCAAGCATGTCATCCGACCTACGAGCCATCCTGCCCCTTACACCCCAGGTGGGGTTACACGTCTATGAAGATAAAGTCACCCTGGTGGAAGACCGTGGAGCTATTTGCTGGGCGCCCGCTGAGACCATATCGAATACGGTGACACTACCTCGTGACGGCTGGACCAAATTTAAACGGATGTTGAGCGGTGAGCTCGACGGAAACCTCATCCACATAGACAATGCCATCTACGTATACCGTGCAACCTTCTTCCTACGCCTGGGCCGCTACCAAGACCCTATGCGAGGCTTCACCCTAGACCCCGATCTGTGGTCAGCCTTGGAGAAAGTGGTGCCTATTGTGGACCAGCTATTTACACCGGACGAGCGATCATCACACCAGTTGGGGTGGGCTCGTGCTATTGAGGACGCGCTGGCTGAACCCCATGAACAACTACATGAACCCGACGACGATGCCATTGATTACCCGGCTACACTCAACCAGCCCAGTGACATGACCACCTGATCCTTTCATCTCAGGGGTTTCTCCCTATAAATACGAGAGACAGTCAAATCTCGTACCATTCACGTACTGACCATGACGGAGCATATAGTACTGGCGTATTTCAGCTTGATCCCCGAGGTTTTCCTGCACGTGTATGCGGATAAGGTCGATATCATGGAGGAGGTGGGAGACGTCTGTGATGCGGACCCTACACAACCGTTCCCGGCTCACATTCGTCTGTCCCGGGAGGGCTGGACCAAATTCAAACGGGTGTTGTCTGGTGAACTGGACGGCGACCTCATCCACTTGTGTCACGATGTGTACATCCGACGCGGCCCTTTCTTTGCTCAATTGGCTCGGCTAGATGGAGGTACAGTGCATTTTACCCTTCACCCTGATCTATGGTCTGCATTGGAAGATGCCGTGGTAGATGTGGATGAAGTGCTTATCAAGCGGTCATCAGACGAGTTGGACTGGTCATTTACCATGGCCACTGTGGAAGCCCACGAAGAAAATCAGAAAGAAACTCCGGCCCAAGATACACCCGTTATAAATAAACGATAGAGCCAGGGTCCATCATCATTTTGTCACCATGAAGCGCTGGGAGAAGGTGTTGGATAACTTATACTACAGTCCCGACAGTCCGGCGGCCTATAGTGCCTTGTCGGCTCTCTATCGAGCGGCCAAACCCCAGGGGATACAACGTGCCCAAGTCCGAGATTGGTTAAGAAAACAAGACACCTATACCTTACATCGATCTGTCCGTCGCCATTTTCTACGGAACCGGGTCATCGTGGGAGGAATAGATGCCCAGTGGCAAGCGGATTTGGTCGATATGAGCGCCTTTGCCAAACACAACGATGGGAATCGGTATATCTTGACGTGCATCGATATTCTATCCAAGTATGCGTGGGTGGTACCCATCCGGACGAAAACGGGGGCAAATCTCATAGCGGCGTTCAAAGACATCTTCAAGACCGGGCGCAAACCTTTGTATTTGCAAACCGACGAAGGCACGGAATTCCTCAACAGACCGTTCCAACAGTTTCTGAAAGCCCAGAAGGTGTTTTCTTCCATACGTACAACGAGACCAAGGCTTCCGTGGTGGAAAGGTTCAACAGGACATTCAAAGGCCGCATGTATAAATATTTCACCTATAAGAATACAAGGCAGTACATCGATGTTCTACCGAAACTGGTGAGGGGTTACAATCGAGCCTATCATCGAAGTATACAGAGAGCCCCCATTACCGTGACCCAACGCAATGAAGCCCAAGTCCGGCGTGTCTTGTACCCCATACCATCGCAACGAGCACCGAAGGCGATGTTCAAGGTCGGGGACCCTGTACGGATCAGTAAAGTCAAGGGCAAGTTCGAGAAAAGTTACTTGCCCAACTGGAGCGATGAGCACTTCCTGATTAAACGGCGCCTACCCCGACAGCGGCGAGTCTACGAACTGGAAGATCTTCAAGGGGAACCGTTGCTAGGCACGTTTTACGAGACGGAATTACAGCCTGTCGTAAAAACACAGCAGGACTACTACACGGTGGAGCAGATTTGAAAACGGAACGTCGACGTGGCAAACTGTTTCATTTCGTCAAATGGCAAGGCTGGCCCAGTTCCTTCAATTCCTGGGTCGCTGCCAACCAGGTGAAACGACTATAAAGCCAGACACCACTGCCGTCCTCCTACATTCCACGTCCGACCATGAACACGGTGCAACCGTCTCTGAACACAGCGTCTTCCAAAACGCGCAAAGCGCAAGTAGGCTTTGGGGTGATAGTGCTAACCCTGCTGAGTGTGTTGTACGCAGGTGTGTTTTACGACGTAGCCTATGTCAGTACGTTACTTAACCAACTGAGAACACCAGCCATCAGTGAAACGGGTCTACAGAGAGCACCAGTCGTATCGAGCCCAGTCACCACCACACCCCGTGTACAAGCCACGTCGAGTGTAAGCTCTACACTTACA